>OY757905.1:86054649-86057149 GCA_963585895.1 Sepioteuthis lessoniana
AAGGAAGAAATGTCACCCCCAAACATGAATGAGCTCCTTATGTGCGTTGAAATGAGAAAAGCCCATCGCTGTATGATGAAGAGACTGGAATGTATCATCTTAAAGGCCTTGTCTTTCAGTCTAAGCCATCCATCAGCACTTTATTTCTTGGAGTATTATGCTGCAGTTTGCATGGAAAAGTCGGCTTTTCCGATTGGAAAATTTAAGTAAGCAATATTTATATTATCCCCGCTCCATTTATTAAACTCGTTTGAAGTCTATTTTCAGATTTTAAGCTCTAATCATCCAACGTTAAACCTCGCAAATGAAAATTAACATAACCTCGATAATCAATAAAATTTTACATGTTCAAAACTAAAACTGAGAATATTGGGCGGGGGGACAATACATATGCATCTCTAAGCAGTATTTTGAAGGTATACATTAAAAAAAATATGATCAGGCCATATCCATGGTCATATCTTCAAATGATAAAGCTCAAATTAATGAAGTGTTGTTCACTGACATCTTGCATGAACTTGTCTACTTCCTTTTTACAGTTGGGTTGCGGCGACTTTGAGAGTTGCGTTCCCTATCACTTACAAAGCGTTCAGTCCAAAATATCTCTGTATTGCTGTAAAAGTTCTGTCCTAAACATAGCTGCAAATTAATGACAGATGCGGATGATTCTAATGGTTTTGTTTTGAATAGGGTGTCAATTTCCTATGAAAATTTTCAAATATAACTATGTGCAGATTCCATCTGTAGTGATCTTAGAAAAACATTTCCTATTGTATTAAAGAAAACTTAAGTCCAGTATAGTTTTGAAATATAACTTGGAATTATTTAATCTACTTTTTCTCAACTAAGTAATTAAACTATGAACATGGTTCCTTCAAATTCCCTTCAATGAAATCAGGATTCACAAAATGCAATATTATGGTATTTTTATATCAATTTTGAGTATTCGAGTAACTTAGATTATTTCTTACAGAAAGTAGTTCTTATGAAAAGAATTTGTAAGAGTATATAATCTCCAGTTCTTTGCCTTCGTCTCTATAAAATCAAGACTTAAGGGCACCTCTGGTGTAACGGTTAGCAAGCTAGACTAGCAGACCTACACGAGTGAGTTCGAGTCTCATTGGGCGCCCCATTCATTCGGCCTTGTGCCACATCAAAGCAAAGCGCTTTGTAAATTACATAAAATCAAGACTTAATTCGGTAAGCACAACTACTCCACAACTAAAAAAAAAAAAATTAAAGTTTTGCTTTGTCTTAATTTTCACATAGACGAGGAATGCTGTAAAGTTCTTGGGCCAAACAAAGAAATTCATCTTATACGGAATAGCGTGTGTGTTACTTGGATTCGATTTATTCCTTGGTTGTGTCGAGAACTTTTCAGCATACTCTGGTAAAGATCTAAAAGTTAAACCATTTGGGAACTGAGGAAAATATTGCTACAGTCACGATTCTGAGAACTTTCTCTAGAATCTTCACAATGCGTTAAACTAAATATTGGATATATGCAAGTACAAGTAAATAATTATTTAAAATAGAATCGGTTACAAGACCAGAGGAAATTAACGTCCAAAAAATAACATTGGGTTCTATTTACATCCAATGTCGCTTTCAAAATCTATTTTCAGTTATCTTAAAACTTTATCGTGCTGTTGTAATTATCGTAACCCATCAGAAGTTACTTTGCTTAGTTTGGTTCATGCATAGAAGGAACGCCCATCAAGGAGTTCACGTCGATTTGTAAGATTTTCTTTGAAGAATGAATTGTTTCTAAAATTACTTTGTGGGGAGGGGCATGACTCTGGTAGTAACTAAATCATTGCCAGAAATAACCCTATATTTAACTTCGTGTTTTTAGGAGTAGCGTTTAAATTAAAGTGATTAGCTCTTGCTCAACCTTAAGAGCTGTGGTAAAAGCTTCTAGTTTTTAATTATCCTGTATTGTTAAACGTAATTTTATCTATTTCTCAACGTTACATGAAGCTTTATTATCTGGTCTTTTTCAGGAAGTCTCTTGCATTATCTCGCCTGCTACTGGAACTCTCTCTTCAAGATTATCATCTTTGCCAGTTTAAGCCATCTTTGTTAAGCCTTTGTATCTGGCTACTGAGTATATCGGAGAATGGTTATCGAGAATCTTACAACTTCTTTATTCCTAAAGAATATCGCGACAAAGTCGTTTTTGAGGATTGTTTTAATAAAGTACAACAGCAAATATCAAATCTACGCTGTCAATACTCAAATATTGACGGCTTATGTGATAATTACAACTATATTTAACTTTGTCACATATACTACAAACTAATGTGACAAGGCCTTGTTTGGTTACTTTTAACAATGAGAAAACTTCAGATTTGTAAGCTGATTTGGTTTCGTATTTTTGAGGAGCAACTAGACTTTCGTTTGTTTCCAAGGATTTTCATATTGAATCGGTTGATTTTCATTTTTAAATGAATTAAACTGGAACACGCCTATTAGGCTAAAACAAAAACTATTAAGCTTA
>OY757905.1:86059649-86134649 GCA_963585895.1 Sepioteuthis lessoniana
GAATTCTAAAACAATTCTACCACTCATGAGCACTATCGGTGGTCCATACAATATTGATGCCTTCTATTTTGGGAGAAATGAATCATTGTAATTAGGATTTCCTAATTATCCCTGTTTTAAGAATTTGAATAAAAAAACTCTCCGCAGGTGTAATAAAACTTAGTTGCAAATTAGACTGGAAACTGATACACTGCATTGTTCTAAGGATCTTCACTTAAGAGAATTTTAGTAATATGTAATGTTTAGTCTTGGTCATGACGGTTGACCAGACAGTTAAATCTTGGGCACAATGTTATGTGCTTTAAATCAATTTTCCTATTAAACCTAGAACAGTATCGGGTCTTATTCGGCCATGATCGGTTCGTTTGCAATTTTTATTTTCATTTTGGCAAAATATATGGACGCTTACCGTAACACGGTCGTTAGAAAGATTGTCTTGTTGACCAATTTGCTTTTGTAGGTAGCTCGATTCTCACAGGCTACCTATTTACTCTAGCCTTGTGCCAGACAAAGCTTAGTAACTTTGTGTATTAACAACTGCATTTCTTTAAAACACACCCACTTCTACACAAAGCTGTTAAATAATGTCAACATTTTAAAACTAGCCGTTTAAACCGAAGTCTGTTAGTAATAAGTTTGTTTATTTCTTTTAACTGTCACAAGAAGTGCTAACCTGACGACATCACTCGAAAAAGACCAGCTTCAAGCTAGTGACGTATTTTGGACTTAACTCTTTCTGCGTTTTAGAAAACAAATTGAGTAAAATAAGTGAACTAGTTTAACTCAAAGTTCAACGTACTAAAATGACTTCTCTCACGTTTCAAATTCTCATGAATTTTAAACGAAAAGCTATCATGCCCACTATAGTATTATGCTCACTTAAAATTAATTATATCAGGTGTTTATAATGCCAATCACAAAGTATCTTTAAGCTTTACAATGATTAAGATCTATGCCTTATAACTGTCAACCACCCGTATTGATTATAAAGAACAGATCTTTTGCAAACTTAATCTTTTCCTCTAACAGGAACGTTCGGTAAAAAAACAATTTCGTCTAGAATCTTAGATACTATTTCTTAAGTATCTTCTGCGTGCTGTTATATATAACTGGGAAATGTTTTCAGTTTATAGAAATATACTTGTAATCGTTCTGAAACCTTGTTTTTAGATGTTACTATTAATATGAATATATCACAATATATTCATGCTGAAAAATAAACGAAGTCACAGTAAAGAATAGGTGGGGAAACTGTTTCAACCAGTGTCTTCAACGTAACTAAATCCTCAATCTCAGCAATTTCCTAAGTCTCTAGTTTTGATACTGAATTCAACTCTTCATAATTTCAAAAATATTTTTCATGGCGTTTCTTATCTGGTAGCTTAATAAAATTAATGTCTACTGCAAAAATATAACTTATTTTAAATTGGTACTAAGTTATTACCCTATTGGCTTCATGGAATAAAAGGAGAATGAAACTCAGTAAAGTTAAAAAACAACAAAACTATTAAGTGGGCTGGAGATTTGAACTCGAAATCAAGTTCACAATTTAGAGTTATCAGTGTCCAGGATAGATTGATGAATGGGTTTACATCTTCGACATGGTAAATATTTCATTATTTACAAAAGATAAACAAAAAAATGGAGTCCTTGAGGTATAGTGTCAAACGTGCTGGACTGCTACATCGTAGTGAGCGAGTTCGAACTCCAGTCACACTATTATTTTCACTTTCTGACTCGTACCCTTAGGAAAGGTATGAATCCCCTTTATCTCCCCCAAGCTATGGGTCAAATAACACCACTATTTTTCTTTGGCTTTGACCTTAAATAACCCATTAAGGTTTATGCTTTTAAACAAAGGAAAAAAAGTTTGAGTGATGCCTGCTGCGATGAAGAATACTATTATGGTCATAAAGAAACGCAGCTGAAAAGGTTGGAATGATTTAGACCCTATCATCAAAATTTTTATTTGTTACCGCTCCATCAGGAATAGTGGATGATAATCTCTACTGTAGATCAGGGGATAATAATTGGTATCAATATATTTAGGAGTACAGGCCCTGTAACATCAGATCACCTGCCAGGTTTTGTTTCTAACTTTTTAATTTTTTTTATTCGTGTGTATTTCGCCCAGTAATGTGGCAAAACTAATTCAAGTATCAAACTTCTATTTGAGAATAGAATCGACGATTCGTTTACTGGCGCTAATATCCATTGTGATGCGCCGATGTCAACAAAAAACAAAACTCATTGTCATGAATTTAAATACATCATATAGTGAAAAACTTATAGAAATTAATTAGAGCGAAACCATATTAATTCATATATTCTGGTGATAAACCTCTTTACATCTCAATTTGGTGATTCCTTCCAATTTCTTTTAGATTTTAACAGGCAATCGATTTGACATATAAAAGCACAACGAAAGAACAAAAACTGCACATCTTTCAAATGAGCTAGAGGGAACTTTCAGAAATGACAATGCTCTTGTATTTATCTCTCTCATCAAAGAGAGGAGGATCAATATCGGGCTGGAGAAGACTGAATAAGAAAGAGATAAGACTGGGTGGTATAAAATCTTGGATGGCCTCTCTCTTACATTCTTAATTTTTAATCAAATATCATTTAAGTATTTCAACAAAGGCTGTTTCAAGAAAAAAGAATAACTTGATCAAAACTTTTTACGGATCCATTTAACTAGATCTCATGACTTTGTTTTTTCTTTCGTTGTCGAATTCCCAAATAATCTCCCTGATAAAGTTCAGCTTTTTTTAAGTCTCTAGATTGACTATTGCTGTATTCTCTTTATTCTGATGTCTTTATAAATTTTTCACATCGGTGGTTATTGGTGGTTTTCCCTGAAGTGACAAGTCTCTTCAGCTCTTTAGTAATTTAGTATTATTCTAGCAGTGAATTGCTGCATTGACACAGTCCCCCTCTTCTTAATCTCTCCGCATAATCTCTCAAATGATATGGTCATCAATTTTCTCCTTTTATGGTCTACATTTTTAACTTTTTTTTTTTTTATCGCTAAGAAGGGGGTCTACTTTTATTCCTTTTATTGCAACAGTTTAATTTCTAGTAGCTTCCTTGTCCTGAAATACAGGTATTTGTAGTTTTTCTTTAAGTCTTTTGATACTCTCCTGATTGGTGATGGTTGTTAAAAATATTCAGGAATTAACATTCTTAAATCTTCTCGGGCAATGTAAATGACTTATAATCACAATATAAGATAGAACAGTGATTACCTTAATCCATTAAAATTTTCTGTTGAAAGAAAATTAAAAATATTTTCTGTCAATGAAATATGATTTGAGTTTTTTTTTTTTTTTTAAATTATCCTTAAGTCCGCAATTTTCAGCTGCTTTAAAAGATAATTCATTGGATACACCTGAGATTAGCTAAGATCTACCGAAGTAACCCTTACATCCGTAGTGGCCAAGATATACAATGCTCTACTACGCAACCACATAGAACCCAAGATTGAGAACATAATTAGGAAGGACCAAAATGGATTTCGGAGAAATAGATCCACGACGTCACAAATTTTATCTATTGTCGAATTCTTGAAAGTATACGTGCAAAAAAAAAAAACAACAAACAAACCTAGTGTCGGCTTTACCAAAGTCTTTGACTCCATACACAGGGGAAAGATAGAGCAAATACTACTCGCCCACGGCTTACCCAAAGAAACCGTTGCAACCATAATAATGCTATATAGAAGCACAAAAGTAAGTCCGCTCCTCGGATGGAGACAGACTACTTTGACATTGTAGCTGGTGTGCTGCAAGGAGACACATTAGCCCCATACCTCTTTATCACCTGTCTAGACTATGTGCTTAGAACATCTATTGATAAAATGAAAGACATCGGTTTCAAGTCGACAAAGGAAAGAAGCAAAAAATACTCTGCACAAACAATTACGGATGCGGACTACGCCGATGACATAGCGCTTCTGAATAAATACACCCGCCCAAGCTAAAACCCTGCTACATTGTCTGGAACGAGCAGCTGCAGGCATAGGCCTCAATGTCAATGCACACAAAACTGAATACATGTGCTTTAATCAAATAGGCGACATCTCCACACTAAACGGTAGTTCTCTGAAACTAGTAGACAAGTTCACCTACCGAGGAAGCAGTGTCTCATCAACCGAGACGGACATCAACATGCGACTAGCACAGACACGGACAGCCATCAATAGGCTATTGGTCATATGGAAGTCAGACCTTACCGATAAAATGAAACGCAGTTTTTTTTTTTTTGTTTTTTTTTTGTTTTTTTTTTGTTTTTGATTTTTTTTCAAGCAGCGGTCGTGTCGATACTACTCTATGGATGCACTACATGGACGCTAACTAAATGTATGGAGAAAAATCTTGACGGAAACTAAAGAATACTGCAAGCAATGTTGAACAAGTCCTGGAGGCAGCATCCCACAAAGCAGCCGCTGTACGGCCACTTACTACCCATCCCGAAAACTATCATAGTTAGACGAACTAGACTTGCGACAGGACACTGCTGGAGAAGTAGGGACGAACTCATAAGTGACATACTCTTGGGGAACCCCCTCACATGGACGAGCAAAGGCAGGACGACCAGCTAGAACCTACATACAACAGCTCTGTGCTGATACAGGATGTAGCCTTGAAGACCTAACAGAAGCGATGGACGATAGAGAAGGGTCAGGGAGATCCGTGCTGATAGCGCGACATGATGATGATTTTATTTTAAGTTAACGTATTGCTTTGCTGTGTTAAAATAATGGCGTCTAGGCATTCCGAACGTTACAAGGAGCCAAATGTCAAGTGTGTTAATGAGAAATTATTTTAAAAAATGTAACGTCTTCTGAATAATAAAAAAGGGATAAGAAATTTTTCTTTTAATCATATTCATTTTGAATCTTGAAAATTACTTTACACTAATTGTGGAATATAACATCCTTCAAATAGAGTTGATTATGAGTAAATAAGTTAATTTTTTAAAAAAATCGTGACTGTTGCACAACCCAAACGTGAGTATACGCGTGCATTTATTTGTAGGCAAGCTTTGGTGAATGTAATGATAAAGCCAGTATAGAGTATCTTGTATAAAATGAGTCCACGTAATATGTCCATTTGAATGATATATTTTTTTTTTTTTTTTTTTAAACCGGGATTCTGATACGAGTCTATTGTCTCTTCTGCCCTTTTAACTGATGGTATAAAAGAAAAGAACCATACTCATCGATCTTTGGAGAATATAGAAATCATTTAACAATTCATCAACAAAATCGATGTAAATATATAATTCGCTCAGTCGGCAGGGATTAGAATATTCTGACTGTATCCCCTGCAGGGGGGTAAGGCCCACCCATAAAAAGGGTTTCTTGGGTATAACATTAAACTGCATCTGATGGTGAAGATCTAGTTCTGAATTTCTGTAGAGTGTTGAGTACCCCTTATGGACATTAATTCCAGATCCAACCGGAGTGGTAGTGACTGTTTGGTTTGGTTTTATGGCACATCAACCCTTGTAGTTTATTTAATACCAAATTCGGTTTATACATATTAAATATGATTTGTAAACACATTTTCTTTAACATTTTTAAACGAGCCTGAACTCATTTTTTGCACTCACTTAAATAGTTTCAAGTATTGCTATTTAATACGAATGATTCTATTTATTATGAATCATTTGTTTGCACACAGTGAAATGGTTACAAGTTTTGCTAATTAACACTAATTTATACTATTCAACATTACTCCTTCGTTTGCACACAGTTAAATGGTTCCAAGTATTGTTATCATTTAACAATTCAATTAAACGTTAGTCCTTTGTTTACGCACAGTTAAATGATCAAATTGTTCAATTTTGCATAAGTCATTTGTTTGCACTCAAATTCCTATCAGGTGCTACCGCTCCGGGCCAGAGTGGGCCTGGGAGCAATGACAACGAAGGGGTACTCTGGATTCCCCAAAGCTCCAGCATTACTGGAACCTCACCGCCAGATTTTTTAGTGTCATATCCAGAACATTCGTTGGGGGGGGGACTTATCCCTCTGCAGAGATGAAGTCGATGTACTCTACCGCCCCAGCCGTACTTATTAGGGTCCAATAGATCTTTTTGCAAATTATTTGTTTTAGATAAGAAAACTTGATATTATATGACTGTATACAAAATTCTCTTAAACACAAAAATATAAATGTACAATATACGCAATATCCTAACTTCTAAGCATAAAAAACATCAAATGGGTTGACTTGCCGTTAAAAATCAATGAATTTATCTGTATACAATGACTATTGCTAGTGAGTAATAAAGTATGTGAATAAATATCGTGAGAATTATCGGCAAGAAAGAGTTGAACTCGCATTATGTAAAATGTAGTCAGGGATTTAAAACGCAACTTCAAGCAATATATGAGGTGTTATCGAAAAGTAGCGAGGCTAAATCTTAATTTTGAAATTTAAAAAAATTAAATGAAGACGTGTACACAGCTAAGCAACTTATATAATACTGTGATGATGTCTGGATGGTGTAAGTGTCTATGCTCGATACTTTTTGAACGACATTTCTTTTACGAAACGTGATTGTGTAAGTGCAGCACTGTCTATATTCCGCAAAATCAATTCCGTTCGACTTTTCCTTGTTCTCTAAATAGAAAATTAATCTTGTGGTAAGGTGTGAAGAACATTTGAACATATGATGGCACCACTTCATGCCATATCAAAAAGGAATTTTCGATGTGCTTCGACAAATAAAATAACTCATTGGAATAAGTGTGACCAATACCAAGGGGCGTATTTAGAATATTAACATTTCATTCATGTATGTCTTGGTAAATACAGTTTTAGTCTCGATAATTTTTGAAGAAACCACGTATGGGGAGAAAAAAGAAGGAAACATCGCAGATATGTGGGTGTCACCCGATGGTGCAAGAATTTGGAATTATGCAGGAAAAATCACATTCAATAACTTTATAAAATTTATCAAAAAATTACATTCTATAAATATATTTTTTCTTTTTTGCATAATTTAAATTTGTTTTGTATTAAACTCCTTTTGATTTCTTCAGAGTATTTTGTTTAGCGTTTTTTTCGATTTATTTCGTTATTCTGCCATGTTTCGTGTTTTAGTTGAGTATTTCGGTAAACAACAGCACCATTTTTTTATTTTATTTTTTATTTTTTTAAAGACTATACGAATAATATTATATATATATTTTTATTTTATTTTTATTTTTTTTTTTTTTTTAAAGTTTATGTTCCGATACTACATGCCCCTCCTCACTTTTGAAAAAGTGACAGTGGACGCCCATGAAACTGTCTAATAAAACTTCTCTTGTTCTTTTAACTTATAACAATTTGTGTGTGTTAAAACCTCACATTTCTTCGTACAGGCAGCATAATGTAAAAATACAAGCTTTTTTTCTGTTCTTCCTCAAAATAATTCACTTTTTTTTTTTTTTTTTTTTTTTTTTTTTTTTTCAAAATACAAGACTGCTGACATTTCTTTTTGTCCTTTTTTTTTTTCTCTCTCATCCAGAGGAACGACATTTACTAAGTTATATTTTTCTAAAGAATTTTCAGGGCAGCTGTTGAATATGGACAACTATACATAACTCGCTAGAAGAAAGTAATTAATGTAGAAGCGTTCATACCAGCTGTCATCAGTCAATACTTGTAATTTGTCATATCTATCAAGAACTCTTCCTGTTTAGAGATAACCCGCCTTCCTAACGTTGATATTTTACATGTGTTGACAGCTTAAGAAACCACCGTAATTTTTTTTTTTTTTTTTTTTTATAAGCGTTTTAACCAAAAACAGGGATCATTTTTTAGTTTCGTAGACCAATCATTAAATTAATTTTTTTAAAGTGAGAATCAGATTTCTGTGTATGTTAGTTACATTATTCTTCGGAAATTTTTATATTTCAGGGTTTTACATTTATTTTTTTACCAACAATATGGCGTAAATTGATGTTAGCAATAAACATGACTTTTTAAGGAAGTCAATTATAGTTTGGAGGTGTTTTAAACGAGTAATGATTGTTTCCAAAAGAAATATCAGATTTTCCTTTCAATACAATATATTATAAGATACAAATAGAACTTAGACAAGTTTTTTTAAATTGTTGTACAGTTTTAAGAGAAACTTTGTCTTTTTACTTGTGCTGTTCGTCTTAAATACCTTTTAAATAACGGCGCCTTTCCTTTTTTTTTTTTTTTTTTTTTTTTTTTTTTTTTTTTTTTTTTGCTTTGGTTTATTTGTTTTGTTTCATGTTAAATTGGTTAACTTCTTTCTTTCCTTCTATTTACTGAATTAATCGGAACGAGGTTACAAATTTTACCGCATCATCTTTTTGTTAATTTCATCCAAGAAAAATTTGAAATTCAAGTTTGAAAGTTATTTGTAGATTAGTTTGATAAAATTGAAAAAAATAATCAATTCGAAATATCATGCTTATTTAATTGTTTGAATATCCTAATTCACAGATGTATTTATAAAATGCAACATAAGATCAGTTTAGTGTAGAGTACCACACAGGAAGTAAACCTCCTACGAAGTGGTATTTATGTGTGCCTCCCACCAGACAGAATTTAATACAAAATCTTTTCTTATAGTGGGTTATGGGGAGGTTTGGACTATGATGGTCATAGGCTCGCTAGGTGCAATGTGAGCCAAGTGACCCTGATGAACTTAGACTCATTAAATGCAATGTGAGTCAGGCACGTATGCCTACTCATAGCTTGAACTAGACCCGAGAGTCTAGTGCTAAGTTTTGCTTGTCATTGATCGTTTGTTCACCCGAGGGCGGCCCAGTCGGGGCCATAGAACCAGAAAGCCATGAGCCTCTTACGAAGCGGTTTTGAAAATTGCTTGGTTTCCATCAACATTCACCATCTGGGGTGACTCAGGCGCCAGGCAGTAAACCCAGCCTTCACCCCTCTTTTAGGTAAGAATAGGTTGTGCTGGAACCTGGCTGATAACCTTACTCTCCCACCCAGATTGCTGAATACGTTATGTATTATAATTAATATAATTTGAAGTACATTTCCTTTCTTAAATTATCGGTAATAAAACCAATTACAATATGACTTGAAATAATGAAATCCGCATGAATTGTATCAGCCTTTCAACCATGGTTTGATTTTAAATTGTATAAATATGTTGTGTTCGTGTAGTAAAAAAAAAAAAAATTCATTTCATCTCAAATTTACACTAAATTTCTTTTAGGCAACTATAGAAAATTTTTCAATAAATGATAATTTTTGTATTTTATACTTGTATTAGTTTAAACTGAAACACGCAAAATATAAATTTAGCGTTTAGTGACGAAACTGTTGACGAACGAAGAGTGAGATTTTGGTGAAGTAAACAAAGTCGGTCGGTCATGCCATCCATAAAAGATTGAAGACTAGTAGATACTAGTAAAAACTTTCAAATAGCTCGGATAAAACGTTGAAGCTGTTCGAAATCATTTAAGAGCTAGTGACAAGAAAACATTGATAAATAATTTCCATTTGAATGGAAACCATTTATCAATGTTTTCTTGTCAAGGAATAAAATATTTCAGGTGAGTGAACTCCAAAACTAATCAAATTTAACAGGTTAATGTTGATCGATTGTATCATTCACTTTCGATAAAAATGCATCCAGCATTTACCTTTTTATCCATTGTGTATTTGCTAAGTGCAGATTAAATGGTAAAAGCATTTTACCATTGCCGAAAAGTTTCTGGTGAATGTTTGGTAGAACTGGTTCAGTTTCTTTGTTTAATGGCATATCAACCTTCAAGGATTATTTAACACCAAATCCACCCTTCTAGAAAAACAGCAGTGATACTATTTAACCCATAGCTGGGGGTTGATAAGGGGGTTCATACCTTTCCAAAGAGTATTAATCCGAAAGTGAATGTAATCGCTCAACTTGAGTTCGAACTCACAGTCCAGCACTTTTGCTATTACGCCACGAAGACTCCTCCTGTAGAACAGATGCATGTTTGATAAATTGTAATTACTATTAAAGGTGAAAAACAATTTATGCAAATTTGGAATAAAATATTAAAAACTCAGTGGCCAGTTTGATATATATTTTACACGCAATAAGATCTACCCGAATGCAGCAAAATTAATGTTGAATCCGTGAAGATTTTATTACACAAAATATCTATCTCACACACAGATTTTTTTAAAGTAACTGGACCACATTCTTTCACACCTTTGTAAAAGGGAGTGGTAACATTCCGTCGAGGTGTAATAATTTAGAGGCAGAAAAATATTTTGATCGCAAAATTAGATTTTTAAACAAAAATTAAAAAAATAAATTTGCAATTAAAAAAAAGAAAAAAGTTATAGCGTTTTCAGTCGTTAAGTACTTTCTTTTAATCTTTTTTAGTGCAACTCACTTAAGTAATTATTTTATAGAAGACAATAAACTCCCGGTGAGACTCGAAATCACTTCACATTTTGACTCGGGGAAACGTGGTTTTCCGTACAAGCTGCTTTATCCATTAATCTACGAGGGTATTTGTAATTGAAGAAGCCTCAAGCACACATAAATCATGAGACTTCGTCTCTGTCGCCATGTCTGTTTTTATTCTTTTTGTTTTTGCTATTAAAAGATGAAAAAAATTTTAGTCAAAGTTATCATTAATAATAATTGACAATTTCAGGTTGAACTATCTGCTATTTTCCGATCTTTTCCCCTATTTTTCCTATGCAACTCATTTTTTTTCTTTTCCTTCATGACAACAGAAAAAATCTTAATTATATCTGATTAAAAACATGAATAATCGTAAAAAAATTAAATGAATGCAAATGCATATAAAATATGTACCGAAGTGTCTGTATCAAGTATTGTGATTAAAGACAAATTGTCATATTTGTATTATATGCATACTAGCTGAAAACCCGACCTACGTGTGGAATTTTGAGTTGCATGAATTGACGATAAACTCATTCTTCCTATTTTTATCGCAGCAATACACACACACACACACACACACACACACACACACACACACACACTTCTGAACTGTTTTTGACGGGAGGAGACTAAGTTAATAAACGTTGTGGAGAGGTTAACTTGGTCATTGCTCGTACTACAAATGTAAAAACGACTGGTTTTTTTCTTTTTTTAATTTTTTTTTTTTAATTTTCAGATGATCGGAAAAATAAACCAGCTTATTTTGTTTTTATAATGCGTTGAGCTCGTGATTAGAATAGGAAAACCAACTTGAAAAATAATGAATATTTAGGATTAGGGACGTCAATAAAGGAAGATTGAGTAGGTCTACCTTGAGAAAGAATCCACTATTATATATCAAAAAATCAATGAGAGGATAATGGGTCATGATAAAAAAAAATGTAATGAAAACGGAGTTACTGATGTTTCTCATGAAAGAACATCTTTTGTCAATTAGATACTCTGTACCCGAGCTCACAAAATTAACAAAAGTCTTACACATTCAAACTTCACTTTACAATGATTGATTTTAACGGCATGTCAACCCAGCAAGGGTTATTTTACGCCTTGAGGTTAGAAAATCGCGTTCATTATAAATTCATATTTACATTTTCTGTGTACTTGTTTCTTACAGTAAATTGCGGCGTACAAGTCCACCTTTTAAACCGCCAAAATCTTCACAAAACTAGGGGTTGACATATACAGCAGGGCTAAAACCCAACTCTTTACCACAGAGTGGTCAACTAGTGACACAGTACTCCTAACAATCGATATACACCATTTAGCTTAACTCCAGCAGATTGCTATAAACATTTTCAATTTTATCTCGTGTTTGAACATATTTGATAAATTAATACAGAGATAAGTGTGAAATAATAAAACTGTAATATAAATTAACACTATATCACACGCTATTTTCAACAGCTGAAGCACTGACTATAAGCACTAACTGGAGTGTCACGGAAACCTACAGTATGTTTGGAGATCGGTCTATACTGCAGGTATCGGTCTAACCCAGTATTTTGAGGTCGACTTAGATGGCAGGTCTAATTGTACGCAGTAATTTACGATAAGTATTTTTTTTTTTTTGCACATGGTCCAATTTTTAAGAATAATTTGCAGACAGATCTTTGACCCTTAGATGGGATCTTAACAGGTACTACCTCTCCGGGTCAGAGTAGAGCTGGGAGTAATGGCAATGATACTCTACACTCCTAGGACCTCTAGAACTGGAGCCTCTTCATCATATGCAGTTTAGTATCATACCCAGGGGCACCATTTTTGGGGGGCGGAGTCTTACCCTCCTGCAGGGTGTACAGTCAACATACTCTCAGCCCCACCGAAATGGCAAAAACTTCACTTCGTGTCAATGACATTTTTGAACGCTAATAATTCCATTAAAAGAAAGGCTCTGAATGAAAGCTATATTAAGTTTTTATCATCAATATCTAACGGTATCTATGAAACCGAAATATCAGGCTTATGATGTAAAATAATATTCAGCTCAATAGATTAAACTTACAGAGGGTTAATTGTAATCTTATTAAATTTGGAAATAGAAATTGTCTGATTTCATTAAATTATATAAGATGAAATCGATATTCTCATGAAGTGATGGCACATGATGTATGTATCATCTACGTACATGAAGACGTCATTACACGTAGACATAAGTAACAGAACATTCGAAAATGTTACAAAGTTATCCATGTTACAAGAGTATGCATGCAGAATCGGGATTATGATAATCTGAATGTATGGTCGAATAAATAATTAAAACCAAAACAATGCCTTAAAGGATTGACAAATCTAACGCCTTTACAAAGTTTTTAGAATATAAAGACGTAACTGAAGAGTTTAGTGTTGAAAATGGATGTTTTCTATATCCTAATAGGTCATTGGTATGCCATGCCTTTATGGTATCTCTCAAAGCAACAAGGGTTAGTGGCTGGTGTACATCTCTCAAAGTAACCAAGCGACAAAGTTACATCGTATCAGCAGCAAGGAATGATCTCTGACCAACAGAAATATGTTGCAAAGACCTTAGATATTAAGTTTAAGTCTGACACGAGAGGAACACGACTGAGGTGCCTTATGAAGATCAACTCACTTGTTAACTATCACTCTAAAGAAAGAGTTCTTAGCTGTAAATATAAACTATTGAAAGCATTTTAATTTTTTTTTTCTGAATCAGAAAAAGAAAGAAATCATACTTTAAGTCATGTACTGTTAGCATCGGATCCAGATCAATTGTAAAATTTAATTTTGTAAACCAATAGTACGTGTAGTAATAAATGCAATTTAGTACTGCATTGTGATTGGATGTAATCATTTGTAGGCAGCCTAAAATGACATAGAAGCTGTACCAATTATTTGCATCTCCCTTTTGATTGGATCGAGGTTAGGATCTTTTTTTTTCATTTTTTTTCGAAGTGTTTTGATTCTGCTTCACGTTTGAGTGCATTTAGTTTTGAAGTATTTTCTGTTCCTCCAAACATGAAATACACAAAAACATACCCATATGTTTAGAAAAGAAAAGAGTGCTGTAACCTTTAGCAGGCTGTGTTGAGAAATGATGTCCGACAGTCATTAGGTAGAATATGCTGATGAGAAAATGGTGCGAAAAGATTCTCACGGTAAAACCATTCCATATTGTCTGTAAAAGTCAGTTTGATTTTCATGAACTTTCAACTATTAGTAGAAATTTTGATATTTTTGAATTTTTTATTTCATATTTTTTTTAAAGATGTAACAATATAACAAACAATAAATGTTTTAACACAAAATCTCCAGACTTACACTTGAAAAATGTACGTATTAAAATAATTATCGTATTTCTATACAAATTCATGTACTAACTTCACTACTTATTTTTTAAAATGATTCATGTAAATGAAATTCAGGTAAAATATTTTTATCATAAGTATTTGCATAAACTTTATTCATACAAAAGTTTAGTAGTTAATGTACCAAACATTTTTTTAAAGATGACAAATAATTTAATATTCTCTGATAAATAGTACAGCAATTTTAAATGCAAAGCTTAAAGGTCATTGAGTTTTAAATGAAAGACATCTTTGCTGTTTATTACGTTATGATGAAAAATCAGAATTTATATCATAATTTACTTAACTTTTAAGTATAATATCGAGCAAATGTGAGGTATTGTGGTGACTGTTGTGCGCAAGGAAACGCAAGAATGAATTTATTGTAAAGAGTGGCTGATGATGGTTGTGGCTAGCTAGGGCTCCCTAGAACAGCTATGAATTTTTTTCTGAATAGCACAGTTTTCTCCCCTCAAAACATTTCAGGCTTTGTGCCCACTTTTTAAAAAATGTACATATTTTTTAAAAGGAAATAAAATCGCTTTCTCTAAACTTTTCGTGGCTCCATTTCTGGAGATCTTAGGAGTGTGGAGTAATCCTTCATTACCATTACTCACAGGCCAACTCCGACTCTGAGTGGTATTACCTTCTAGGATCTCATCTATGAGTCAAATAGATTCGTATTCAATAGTACCATTTGCAAAAGAAAAAACAACTCTACAACTACACAAAAAATGTAAATATGAACGTACGATGAACGTGATTCCCTAATCTTTTGGCATAAGACAACCCTAGACCGGTTGACATGCTATTTAAATCAATCAATCTTATCTAACCTTTTCATAGTTTATTTGGTAAATAACATAGATACATCAATAAGTTCATAGTCTAATGATGAAAAAAAGCATTTACATCACACAATGAATATTTATTTTTTAACATAATATCCTTCCTTGTCAATACACTTAAACCGATGGCGAATATTAGCCACATAGCTTGAACATTATACAATGAAATTTTCTGATCGAAATTCCCCTAGTCGATGAAATTATCGACCCAATCTTGTATAGTTTTGAAATAAAAAATATTTACAAGGAACTTTTTATGTTGAGTATCGAATAAATTTTGTATCAATAATCTAAAAATTCATTTAAATTCTTGTTTATTTTGTTTCTTCAATTTTTAAGGACTATATGATCCAAATATCAATTGGACCAAAAAGTCATCTTTTAGGTCAACTTTGGTATATACGGAAATTCATAGATATCACCCGTGACGTTTGTGTAAATGTTTTTAGTTAAAGGAAATTTTTTTTCTTTTCCTTTTTTTTTTTGTTGTTTTTGTTTTGCTATTTGCTGATTGATAGCAGAGAAATCAAAATGTTATGAAATTAAATAAACTCACGATCTTTATATCTTTGAGAAATGGTGAAACGTTATCGATATTTTCAAAGATTAACTTAGAAAATTGGAAGTCAACTAGAGAATACTCTCTAATTTCTAGTTTATTTGGTTTCTTTGTTTAATAGTATATCCAATCTTCGTGATGCTAGTTTATATCTAGACTCGAACACAGACTTCTAGCACTAATGAAAATTACGCAACTAAGCAATATTAAGTGAGTTGTGTCGTCGGTTGTGAATCTAGTGCAATCTTTAATTAGAAACTTTACTAGGTGATATACTGCTTCCTTCAAAATACATTTTCATGGGACTTAAACAAAAATGAAGTTAATATTTTTTTCCCAATTAAGCTGAACAAACATCAAATTAACTATTTTTATAGAAAGATGTTACAGTTAAATATGCATTCAAAATTAAAGTTCAAAAAGAAAAAAAAATATATATACTGGCTGTACCCGGCCACGCGTTGCTGTGGCTCAGTTTGTTTAAATGGGGAAAAAAAAGAAAATGCATGTTTCTAATATGTTTAATTTTCCAATACTTATGGATACAAAATATTCTTGGTAGTTCCAGTTTCCGTGTAGATAAAGAGATTGTCTGGATTGCCGACTCTGGAACAGGCAACTTATAATTGCCAATGTGAGAAGCAATCAGCGTGTAAATATAAGCCACACAATTCTAAAGATTGTCCCTGTGCTTTGTTGATCGTGATTGCAAATGCCAATCGAATTGGGAATTGCAATCTCTTAAATTGAAATGACATATTGGAATCATAGGAATTCGCGTAGTTAGGACATCTTCACCTTTGAAAGGCCCTGTCAAAATTTTTACTTCTATGATGTTGGTCATTAATTTTTTTTATTGAAAGACGTGTGCCATTACAAAGCTTGGGCTGGTTAATATTTCGCAACATGATAATTGGCATACCATAAAATATTTATTAAACAACAAAATAAATGGGATATCAATAGTGAAGTTTTTAGAATAAAAATAAATTTACTTACTACTGAACCAACGAAATATGGCTTAAAGTTTATCAAGGAAAGAAAACTTTTTAAGGAATGTCTTTCGTTGAAGTTAAACAAAAAAATGTCATAATTAAAAAAGAAAAGAAAATATTTAGTAAACAATTCGTTACTACTGAACCGACGAACTATGGTTTAAGAAAGAAAACTTTTTAATGGATGTCTTTCGTTGAAGTTAAAAAAAGAAAAAGGAATGTTGAAAAAATAAAAGAAAATATTTTGTAAACAATTCGTTAGAATAAAAAAAATGACTTACTACTGAACCAACGAAAAATGGTTTAAAGTTTAGTGTCTCTGTTTAAGTTAACCAAAAAAAGAAAGAAAAGTGATAAGCAGAAAAAAATCACGTGTAAAATTCTTGAAAAACGGATGTAACGTTTTCCTTCATAATTCGTGTTCGGCTTTTCTTGGAGAAAAACGACTTATTAAAAATATTTTTTTAAATTATTGTAATATTTTTAGATTATAAGTATTTAAAAACACTCCTGAATTCGAATAAAATACTCTCAGAAAATTTTTAACTAATTAGTGGTATAAAACTGGAGATTATCGGTTAGTAACAAACATTTACATTTTTATTTATATAGATATGGTCAAGATTTTGTTTAGACAACGGTTTGATGCAGAGCTACTACATTTGATCTACTTAATTATTGGAGCCAGAAGGTTTCAGCCTTAAAAATTTTACTCGTGGGGAAATTATTTTCTCATTAAGAAGAAGTCTTTAACAATATACAATAATCTGCAAGAAAGTATGTTGCGATAAATCTTGAACAATGCTGAAAAATGTATGGATGATAAAAGATGTAACCAAAGTTTTATATACAATCATTTTTCACTACTATGGTAGGATTTTTCATGACTACATACATCCCTCAGTTTCACATAACCTGATTGAAGCAAATAACGCTTTGCTCACCATCAGTATTAAGGAATCGCTTTGTTATTATTACAACACGCGATCCAAGTCTTGAAATCTTACACAGTAAAGACCTATACGCCAGCTAGAGTGTGTATGTGTGTGTGTATATATATATATATAGGAAACGCGTCTGTTTTGGTAAGTATATGTCTACTAATAACTCGAAAAAGAGATGTCATTGAGGGTTAAAGTCGCGAATACTCTTTAATAGGTTTATAATAAGGAAAAGTACGAAATTAGTTTTTGATTTTTACTGATTAAATCATATAATTCAATAATTAAAAATCAATCAGTATTTCGATTATTAAAACTCTTTACAATTCTTCATAAGTAAGTACAAGAAAGGGGGAAACTCTTCAATTCTTCCTAAGACCGGCAATGTTTAAATCTCACACAGATTCCATAGGCAAAATTTGAATTTAATGCTTTTTCGAAAGTTATTGTCTGTAATTTAGTACTAATGGTAAAAAAAAAAATTCCCAATTTTTTGGAAAGCTAAAAAAATATCATAAAAATATTTCAAACGAAGGGGTACTTTTTAAAATGCTATTTTAAATTTAAAAAAAAAAAAAAAAGAAATTGTAATACGAATATTCTTAGCTTCTTATTCTTATATTCTTAGCTTCTTATTCTTATATTCTTAGCTTCTTTTTGTTGCGAGGACACAATCTTATTTCGTTGCTTCTTTTTGTTGTACTGACCAAATTTTAATTTTTAGAGGGTAAAAAGGTAAAACTGGTTTTATTTTTAACCGAATATTTTTCATATATCTTTTTGAACAAACGAATAATTTTTGAATTAATACGCGAAATTTTCCACCTAAAAATAAGGACACGGCTTTAATTCTTAACTTCTTTATACTGTTACATTTTTATTGGGTAAAAAAGAAAATAAATTAAACGAATACATTTTTTATCATTAAAATTTTTGTCATCTTTTTAAAAAAAAAATTCTCGATAAAAAGAAAATTATGATAATGTTTCAAACCACACACAAGTTTAGAGAAACGTTTTTTTTTGATAATATCTTAAATGTAAACAAAAAATTCCTAAAATAAAAGAATATTGTAATACGTGAATTCTTAAATCCTTTTATCGTTACATTTTTAGAGGGTAAATAAAAACATGAATAAACTATGCCACTTTTTCGAAAATTATAAACTGAAAAATTGTTCTGTAACCAATTGTAAAAATGAAAAAAATAACATGAAAATGTTTTAAACTTTTCACAAGTATAAGGATACATTTTCATATACTATTTTAAATGTAAACTATAAAGGGATAAAAAAAAAAGATGAAAAAAAATCATAAAATAAATTATTACTTTTCATTTGAATTAATCGGCGAAATATTTCAACTACAAATAAGGCATTTTAATTGCGCACTCCTCTCTTCCCCCTTTCTATCTCCCTGGTGTTCACAAAATAATTTCAGTCAGGTCATGGACCGGGTACTTCTGCTAGTATATATATATATATTAGTCATAAAAGTGCGTTTCAGGAAAATATTTGACGCCAGATGAAAAAAAAAGAATCTTTTCGAATGTTGATTATCATGGCTAACATAACTTTTCACTTGGAACACGGGTGCATCATAATCTTTGTATTTTTTATTTAACTTTATTTAAACTTAGAAACGTAACAAAACTTAAATCATCTGAAAATTATTTATTGTCAAGAGCATAACTTTATTTATGTGAAATATATTATTACCATCGAATAAAGAACTGGAGAGAGAGAGAGATTCTGTAATTGAAGATTTAATTAGAAAATTTTGAAAAATGAAAATTACCATAACCCATCTGTCATTACACATTTACGGAATACTCCATTTTCTTTTTCGGTTACTTTAAAAGCTATTTAAAAACCGACAATTCTGAACCAAAATTTACAGCCCACCGCTACTTTTGCAACAAAAGCAGTTAAATATTTGTCACTGTAGCACTGTTTCCGTTTCTTCTTTATACATATTCATTCCAGAGATGACAATGACTTGCATTCGGAAGTGGCCGATTGTCAGTGCTTATGTGAGATTAGCATAACCATAGAGAAAAATAGGACGCTGCTTTTTGAGTAATCAAAGAAACAAGACCAACAAACAAAATTAGACCAGCAATGATAATGAAACCTAGCCATCAAAACATCCTTGGATAAATTAATTCTATTACTGCAAGTTCAGATTTCTTCAGCATCTTCTTGTCATTCACAAATTTTCAACGTAATATATGCCATGTCGGCGGGGCTTAGAATACACTGATGGCAAAGAGATCAGATTCCCCATCCCCCCCCAAAAAAAGTGTTTTCCTAGGCATTGACACTAAACTGCATCTGATGGTGAGGTACCAGTTCATTGTTGAGTACTCAATCATTGCCATTACTCATAGGTTCACCCTTACCTGGAATGTTATTACCGGTTAGGATTCCATCTATGGGTCCAATAGATCTGTTTAAAGAATAGTCGTATTCGATTGGACGGTGTAAAAAAACCTCTACCGAAGCAACCACACACACACACACACACACACATACACAAATGTAAAGTGATAATGAAAGCGATTCCCAAACTTCTAGGCATAGAATAACTCTAAACAGGTTGACATGCCGTTAAAATCAATCAATACATATATATCTGTCAGGACAAAATACATATGTATCTACTCTAAATGGCAATATGACTAGAGAAATGTTTGTTACAGGTTTTACATCATTTTACCTTTAATTTCGTTATTTATTCAGCAAGAATTAAACGTAAATTAGAAAAATCGGGGAGTTTCCGTGGGTTAAATGGTTGAAAGTGCTGGAATGCGGCTTCAGAGTAAGTGGGTTCGAACTCCAGTCGCGCTGTTATATTCACTTTCGGATTGATACCTTTGAAAAAAGTATGAACCCCCTTATGTCCCCCCCCCACTCTATGAGTTTAATAGTATCACTGCTGTTCGGTAAAAAATCAACTCACCAGGGTTGGATATGCCATTAAACAAAGAGACCAAGTAAACTAGAAATTGGAGAGCATTCTCTAGTTGACTTCCAATATTTTAAGTATGATGCAATTGCAAACTTGTTTAAAAATTTCTATCAATTTTGTCCGAACTGGTAAACGAGAGCAAATATAAAATTTCTTTTTAATGTTGACAACAAAATCTTTTCCCTTCAAATCAGCTATTTCCTCTCCATTTTTACAGACGAAATTAAATATTTCTCTGTTTTTATCACGTACCCAACAGCCAAATACAGAAAAAAAGATATTAATCTGTGGGACTTGTCGAAAGAAAATCTCATTCACATACAACTGAATACAGTGCAAATGGAGACACTTTGCCACCAAAATACTAAGAGCAGAAAAAAGAAAATCGTAAAAAAAAGAAAAAAAAGAAAGAGATGCAAATATTTGACTCGGTCACTCGAATTTACGACAAAACTAGGTCCTAACGAACTTTTAAAAAAGACAAAACTTTTAAAACTCTTCACAATGTCTTCTCCCAAATGAAGAGTAAAGAAAGATCACATCTATATATCTTCTACATATGTCTATTTCTTGTGAAAATATACACTTTCTCATTACTGTCAGACTGACATTAAAATTTTTTTGTAGATATTTATATTTTAAATCCATTTTTTGGAAGCTGCGTGTGTTCCTTAAATCTTAGAATATCTTTAAGAAGAATCTAAGAATTTTCTCTTACTTGAAGTTTCTAACAGCTGTTGTTAAATATCGCTCCTTTGTTCTAATGAATTCTTTTTAGTTATTTACTGTGTCTACTTAACGGTGTCAGAACGGATGTTAACTGATAAGAAAATGGAAGATGGGGGCATTCGTCAAAATGCTTAATATTTTATTTACATATTTGTAAAATCCAAATTTAAATATAGAAAGAAAAAATGAAGAACTCAACCAATTAAATGTAAAATTAAACTGGATTTTCAGTATCTTTTAAATGGTACACGTTTCATTTTCAAGGCAGATCCTATCGATAGAATTTCTATTATAATATTGCAAATAAATAAAAAGCATTTTGAAATTAGCATTTAATAGTTATCTCTCTTGAGAAATTATAATCATCAGGATGAGCGCTAAATGGAAACCTCTAACAATATTATTGATTTTTAATTTGGATTGAAAATTGTTTTATTCTCAAAGTTAGAGAATTTTAACGCTAGTTAATAGAAATTTCGCTATGATGTACTATTTTGGTTGTGTAACGATAGCACACATACAAAAATTGGATCATTATAATTTTGATTGTTTGCCTAAAAAACGATTTTCAGATCATCGTTAATATTGTAAAGAAGTAGTTATTCAGTCAATAGAACCTCTTCTTCGTATACGAATTGAGCCAAATCATATAACTGTTCATTTTATGTACCTTATTTTATTTTTACAAGAAGTAAGTTTCTCTTTTTTTTTTACTTAGAATATAGACCTGACGAAGGCTGAAGAACTGATCAACCAAAACTTTCCATTAGCAACATTAAGAATATGAAAAATAGGTTTATTACAAATAATTTCTGTTATTTCAACGATTCTTCTGAACGCTATAGATAATATCGTTAATAATTATTGCTTATTTTTGTTTGATATGATTCACATTTAGCCATACAGTTGATGGGGGACGTTGGTGTAAGGAAGCAAGACATACATATATGTTTATCATTAAGTTAACTTTTTTGTCTTTCTGAATTTCTGAGATGAGTAGTTGTAGTAGTACTAATTGCTATTATTATCATTTTACTCTTTTAGAGTTTTTAGCTGATGGTTTTTCACTGGAGTTTGAGTGACAGCAAGTCTCCTCAAGTCTCGTGAACTCTTCTTAGTATTCTGGCTGTCTTCAATAATGCTTTCGTTTGGATGGTCTCCACTTGTCCGCCAACTCCCAAATCCTCCAGGCCCTTTAATAATCCTTCAGTCACTGTGCCAAAAGCACCAATCACAATTGGTACAATCGACACTTTCATGTTCCATAGTTTCTTCAATTCTCTAGCCAGGTCGAGGTACTTATCCTTCTTTTCACATTCTTTCAATTTTATTCTGTGGTCAGCCGGGACAGCAAAATCGACAATTTTGCAAATTCTCTTTTTTTTTTTTTTTTGATTATTGTAAGGTTTGGTCTTCTGGCCGAGATTAGGTGATCCGTGTGTATGTCAAAGTCCCATAGGAGTTTATGCGTGTCATTTTCTCGGACAGGTGCAGGGTTGTGCATATACCACTTGTTGGTATGGTAAAATTTAAATTTATTGCACATTTCCCAGTGGATCACCTTGTCCACCCACCGTATCTAGTCTTATACACTTTCTGTGCTAATTTGCTGCATTATTATTATTATTATTATTATTATTATTATTTACTCCTTGAGAGTTTTTCACATCAGTTTTAGCTGATGGTCTTTCACTGGAGTTTGAGTGACAGCAAGTCTCCTCAAGTCTCCAGGAGTCTTCTCAGTATTCTTGTTGTTCTCAATAATGTTGTAGTTTGGTCTTCACTCGTCCTCCTACCTCCAAGTCCTCCAATCCCATTGATAATCCTTTGGTGACTGTACCAAAAGCATCGATCGCGATTGGTATAATTGTCATCTTCATGTTCTATAGTTTCTTCAATTCCCTAGCAAGGTCGAGGTACTTATCCTTCTTTTTACTTTCCTTCAGTTTTATTCTGTGGTCAGCCGGGACAGCAAAGTCGACAATTTTGCAAGTTCTCTTTTTTATGTTGATTATTATAAGGTCTGGACTTCTGGCCGAGATTAGGTGATTCGTTTGTATGTCAAAGTCCCATAGGAGTTTGTGTGTCATTCTCAAGGACAGATGCTGGGTTGTGCATATACCATTTGTTCGTATGGTCAAATTTAAATTTCTTGTACATCTCCCAGTGGATCACCTTGCCCACCCAGTCGTGTCTAGTCGGTGCTAATTTGCTACATTCGCTTATTATGTGATTGATGGTTTCGTCTCTATCACCACATAACCTACATTTGCTATTTTGTTGCGTCTTATCTATTCTCGCTTTGATATAATGGGTACTTATGGCGTTGTTTAGTATTGCTATTAGGAGAGATTCTGTTTCTCTCTTAAGGTTTCCTTTTCTTAGCCACGTCCATGTTTTCTCGTGTGACATGTTGCTTATTAATCGTTTAAAACGCCCATTATTATTATTATTATTATTATTATTATTATTATTATTATTATTATTATTCGGCTCATTGGTCTAGAGTGTCCGCCAATGGTCCGGGAGACCGGAGTTCAATCCCAGGTCGCGTCATACCAAAGACTTTAAAAATGATTCTTGATACCTCCTAGCTTAACACCCAACAATATAAGGTACGTATCAAGAGTAAAGTGGAGCAATACTGAGGAAGGAGTAGCGCTCTACCCCACACCTCGGTGTAGTAGCTATTGAAAAAGGAGCCTTCTGGTCGCCCTCGACTACGGTCGCCAACGTTACTTTATTATTATTATTATTATTATTTATTCTTCAGCTTTATTTCGGTTTCTTACAATCAATTGAGAGTACTATTACAAGATGATGAGCAGTACCGCAAAAAGCAATTTTTATATTTCATTATGGAAACTGTAAGGGATCTTGTTAATGCGTTTATCTGTCACCTTTTTATCATTTCCAAGGCCCCTACTATTCCTGGTTCGGTAATAGCTTTAAGGTGCCATATTTTTCCAATTTCTATTTCTCGGTCTTTGAATTTACTTATTTCATAACGTTCGTTGACTGATATGTTATTATTTGTTGGAACAAATATCAATTAGAAGGCATGCTTTTCTTTTAGAGTCCTTAACTACTGTATATGGTCAGTTGATCTTTATTTTCTTTCAGTTTGGAAGGCCAAGTCACAGAGAATAGTTGCTCGTTTGGCTTTTTGTGATTGGTTCTGGTTGGTGTTAATACAGTTTTTCAAAATCCAATATTCCATTTTCCTATGAATATAATGTCCTATTTTATCACGCATTTCTTTATATTTTATTGGTGTCAGAATTGGTCAACAGAGCTCTAAGTGATCAATTGATTCAGTATTTTGTTCGCTCAATCTGCATATTGGGTTTGATTCGTTTTTGTAATGTTTTCCTAATAGTTTCCAGATGGTAGGCTTTGGTCTTGCGCTTCTATCATAAACTCCTCTGTTTTCGCTTTCAACCATGCACTTTTGAGTCATCGATTAGTCTTTATCAACATTTCTGATTCTTTGAGAGTATTTGCCAGTAGGAGTTTTTATTCTCAGGCGTTTTTTTAAATTGATTTAACTTTGTTTTTTTTTGGGGGGGGGGTCTTTCTTTCTTCTTTTTTTTTTTTGCTACCTCTTTTGATTTATCTTTTATGTCTATTTCTTTCAGTGTGAGATATAGTTGTTTGGCAAATTTAGTACTTTATTTAGAAATTGATTTTTTTTTTTTTTGCTTCTCGTGTGTGTTTACTAACTGTAGCATCCAATCTGTTGTTGTGGCTAAGTATTTCTTTAATCCTATAATGGTTGTTTGTAGGTCAATTTTAGTTGGATTAAGCTTCTTCCATTTTCTCTGTTGACGTCAAGACGTTTTATATCTGTTTTTGGGTGATATATTCTGTGACAGGTTATTTTCCTAATTTTAGAATCCATCTTTTTTCTTCCAGTTTATTATATTAAAATTATATGTCATTATGAGTATATCCAGGGTGTTAATTGCTATAACTTTATACTTAGCATTCAATTCCGTTTTTAATGTGTTTCTTATTCTCCTATAGAATTCTTTTATTTTTTCTTTATTTATACTATGATTGATACTATTCGCTTCATTAAATTCTAAATATTTATAGACTTTTATTGTGTTCTAACTGTAATTCTAATTAGAACTTCTAAATCGTCATCATTTTTTGCATATAACTTTAAATCTTCCAGAGTGAATGGTATTTGTCGCGCGCCCCACCAAACGGACGAGTGTGGTACAAGGCCTTTTTAAGGTTGGTCCAGGCGCATGGCCGTATCCCAGACACCCCCAGCATTAACAAAAATGCCTCGGGCCCCTCTAAAAAAAAAAAAAAAAAAAAAAAGGCGCCTTAGGTGCTAGGCAATAAACCTAGCCCCTCCAAGGTGTGTTAGAGCCTGGGGAACAGCCCTCTAAGACTCGGGGAATGTCAGTCTTGGCTGTGTGACGCGAATGCTAGGCCTCCTCGGCACCCGCGTCAGGCAGCCTCAACCGACTAGCATCCCCACAATGCGCCACACCCGACCAGATCCGTGTCATTCCCACCACGGCCGGCTGAAGTATGACGGATGTGTAGGAATTAATCTTCCATAGTGAATTGGTGGTTTATTTTTTAGTTGTAGCTTTATATCCAAAGGCAGTGTTTTAAAGTTCTATCGAGAGAGGTATTAGAACTATACAAAAAAGAAAAGAAAGTGAGTCTCCTTGGAAGATTCCATTGTTAATGTTCAGATTATTAGTTTTGAATATGCTTTTTCGTAGATTAATCCGAGGTTATTATGCAGCGTTTTCATTTTGCATTTTAGGAATATTATTATAATTGGGGATATCTTTAAAATAAACATTTTAAAGATATCCCCAATTATAATAATATTCCTTTTAGAATCCATTCGTGAAATACGCTATCAAAAACTGATACTCACCTGGCCATAGCTGGGCCGTCTGGCATTCGTGCTGGATGGGGTATCGAAATCAATGGCAGATTCGAGGCCTAAAGACCCCAAGCTTCGGGTGGGCGAGCTGCAACTTTTGTACCCTATGTATAGCACTAGAGTTTGCTGTTTAGTTCATGCTATAATCCGGCATCCGTGCCCGGACCCAGATTTGGGTTCGTGAAACTGCTTGGCTCATTAGACCCACATTGCACTTAGTGCTTCAATGGATTGCATAGACCAGCAGGTTTCGAGTCTCGGCTCGTTCCCGACCTTCCCCTCCCCCTCCCCTAAATCCCCACTGTAATCGGCCTTCAGGTCATTGACCTTGTGTCAAGTCCTATTAGGTGGGAGGCAGCGACAAATATCATACGCTATCAAAAGCTTTTAGTAGTCAATCCAAGCCATACTTAGATTTTTATTTGGATCGACAATTCACCATGATCATCATGTTTATGATTGTCGCCATATGATTCTTTTTGCATTCCTTTTGTTCCAAAGAGAAGATGTCCTTACGTTCTATGAATTTGACTATTCACTCCTTTAGAATCAATGTTATTTTTTATGTGATGATAAATTACAAGGCATGTGATGGGTACAGTAGTTTTCTTTGCAATTGTTGTTTCCTTTACTTCTGGTACTAAGTATGTTACTCCTTCTGTGAGCCAGTCAGGCATTTTTTCAGGTTCTCTGATTTCTGAAATAAGTTTCGTTACAAGTTGAAGTGTAGAGATGGTGGAGACCAAAGTTTGTTATTTTATCTATTTCAGGTAACTTTCATTTATGTGTGCGTTTTAAGCGTATTTATAATCTCTTCTATTGTAAATATCTTCGTACGTTTGTGATTCATTATTTTTATAAGTATTTTTTGTATTTCCTATCTACTGTGCTTTTTTGTGACATCTTATGGCGCCATCTATTACACCAAAGTGACTTCAATTCTTTAACAGTGGGAGTCCTTTACATCTTTTCCTATTTCTTGATTGAATTTTTTTGGTCGTCTTGAAATATTTTGTTGTATTGAAAGAATTTCATTCGCTTTTTATATCTTAGGATACACTGGGCCCTAAGTTTTCTTTTATTATATAGATCTTATCAATTTATGTTGCCTCATTTTCTTTTAATTTTTCTTGCTTTCCTAGTTTTCACTTTAACGCTTTTATTCATTTCATCAAGTATATGTATTTCTTAACTGTATTCTGGTATTTCTTGTATCTTTAATTTTCATTTAAGTTGCTTAAAGATATTTTGTTTATGTGTTATGATTATTGGGTTAATCACTGTAGCAATCTTATATTATTTCACTTAAAAGCGTAAGATTTGGTTTAAAGCCGAGTAGATTTTCTATGGTATAGTTTGCCAACTTATCTGCATTAGGTTTTTGTCATTTTCATTTTTTTTTTCTTTTAAAAAATTTTTTGGTGGTGCTATTAATATTATTACTATTTATACTCCTTTAAGAGTCTTTCAAACCAGCGGTAGCTGATGGTCTTCCACTGGAGTTTGTGTGATAGCAAGTCTCTTCAATTCTCCTGGACTCTTCTTAGAATTCTGGCTGATCTTTTTATAATACTGTAGTTTGGATGGTCTTCACTTGTCCTCTTATATCCAAGTTTTCCAGTCCTTTTACTAATTCTTTGATGACTGAATCGAGTGCCCCAATTACAATTGGTAACACCGTCCCCTTCATGTTCCATAGTTTTTTGGGTTTTTTGTTCTTTTGCAAGGTGTAGGTACTTATCTCTCGTTTCACTTTCTTTCAATTTTACTCTGTGGTCAGCCGGGACGGAATAGTCCACTATTACGCAGGTTCTCTTCTTTTTTTTAACTACCACTAGGACTGATCTTCTAGCTGGTGCTGGTGCTGCTATTATTATTACTCTTCGTCTTCATTGATATATTAGGACTAGGATATTTATCTTGATTTTTATTATAGTTACAACATTTCTGGCACTTTACCCCCTGAACTTTTTCATTTGTCTATCATAGTAATCTTCTTGGAATTCTGAACCAAACCCTTTATTCAACCCATGATGGTAGATTGTTCCCATTCATTGATAGAGGATAAAATCGTATCAGTTCATTTTTCGTTGTTAATGTGTCCTTGTGCTGATGTTTGTCTGTCTCTTCCACTAACTAAAGTATATTACTTTTATGCACTCTCCGACCCAGGTAACTAGATATACTTTAACCAATGGTTGTATCATTCAGGTTATGTCTAATATGATATATGGCTGCGTGACCATGTTTTTTGTTGCGTAAAAACATTTCCTGGCTTTTTTGGTATTTGATCAAAAACCAAATTCTAAAGATTATCTTCTTTCTGTAAACTAAAGAGTTCAGTCGCTTATATTACAGGATTTCTTATTTATGCCATAAATTTCAACTTTAAGAAATTTTAATGTTGCGAGAAATCTTCATGTTGATTTTCACAAAAAATACAGCCTCAAAATTGTTTTGATAAAAAAAAAAAAAGAAATTTATTCGGTCATACGATCCCGAAAGAGATAATCATGTTCATTGGAAATTAGTGAGTAAATCCACTATTCAAACTGTACTTCTGTTTGTCATAATTCCCTTAGTACTTGGATTTTCTCTGCCTTGAATTGTCCAAATAAAACTGCTGTTTAAAGAATAGTGATAAGAATATGAGTGAAAAATATTTATTCTGTATTATATTCTTTAAATTCAATATTTTCAGAATATTTTTCCGTTAAGGTGAGTTGAATATTCATTATCAAAATTAAAAAAATTGTTATAAGTAAAACTAGACTCTACATGCACGTCTTTCATATTATGTTAACCTTTGTTAAAATTTGATATAATTTCAAATGCGTTATTTTATACATTTTCAAATAGATGCATTCATATTAGTCCTGTGTACAAGGTAAGTCTCTCTCCAAAAATTACAAAAAAAGATAGTGGAAGTTTAAAACAGCATGCCAATGCTTCTGACTAAAATATATCAAATCTGGGACAGCATCCACCAAAGATGATTCAAAATCTTGTCGATCTTCCACGACAATGTGAAAAATGCGTGCTGAGATTTGTGGAAATTGTCACTTGACTGTCCGTGAAGTTTCCTAAGAGATTGGAATCTATAATGCGCTTCTATTGCCGTATAATTTGTGCCACGTCTACCGACAAATGACCAAAAAAAATTTAAAAGTCAGTTGGTTAATTGTGTGAATGTTAATGAACATATTTTGAAAAATGTCATTACTATGCACGATGAAACCGGTGTGTACAATAATGTTGTTGAAACAAAAAGTTAGTTGACATAGTAGCTTGGTACATAATTACTACAAAGGAAAAAATGAACAAAGAAAAAACCAGGTTAGACATTCTCAAATATGTAGGTGATGTTCATTATCTTTTTATTTTTGGTTTAGATTGGAAGGTCTACGTTCATCATGAGTTTGTTTCAGGTGATCAAACAATCTAATGAAGAGTTTTTCTTGGAAGTCCTGAGGTTTTTGAGAAATATAAAGAAAGAAGCATAGACAAACAAAACCCGGATGCTGCCTCTCAATATTACATCTGCTCAAATGTCACCTCTAATCTGTGAATGTTTGGTGAATTACAACATAATATTTGCCACCAGCCACCTTAATGACTGGATTTAGATCCAGTGGAGTTTTTGGCTGTTGTTTTATAATAATAATAATAAGAAGAAGAAGAAGAAGAAGAAAAGTAAAAATTGATAATACGCGGAAGAATCGCAAATGTAGGTTATGCGGTCATAGAAATGAAACGGTTAATAAGTGAATACGGCAAACTGGCACAAAAGGACTATAAGATAAGGCAAGAATAGAGGGAAACGATGACCCATTTGGAATGGTGAAACTGATTAGATTTGACCATACTAACAAATGGTATATGCACAAACCAGAATCTGTCATCGTAAATAAGACCCATAAAATCCTCTGGAATTTTGAGATTCAAATGGATTACCCAACTATGGCCAGGCGACAAGATCTGCTATTACTTCACAAGAAAAAAACACTTTTTGTTCTGCTGTTCTAGCAGGGCACAGGGTGAAAATAAAAGAAAGCGAAATGATTGAAAAATATTTGGATCTAGTAAGAGAGCTAAAAAAACCGTGGAACAGGAAGGTGATGGTGATACCAATCGGAGTTGGTGTACTCGGAACGGTCCCTAAAGATTCGGAGAGGAGACTGGAGGAACTGGACATCAGCAGAAGAATCGAGACCATCTACACCACGGTACTGTTGAGATTGGCCAGAATACTGAGAAGAGTCCTGGAAACCTGAGAAGACTTGCTGTCACTCAAACTCCAGTATAGAGCCATCAGCTAGAGCTGGAGGCAAAAACCTGCGAGAAAATAATAATAATAGTAATAATTAATGAATAATAGGAATAATAATGATGCAGCAATTCAGACTCCAGTGAAAGACCATCACCTAATGCTAGTGCGTAAAATTCGCAAAAAGTCAAATAATAATAATGATGATGACAAAACAACCTTATAAAGACCAATTACATAAAAGTAAAAATTGATAATAACGCAACGGAATAGCAAGTGTAGGTTATGTGAAGATAGCGATAAGACAGTTAATCATATAAGTAAATGCAGTCAGCTAACACAAAAGGACTACAAGACTAAGCATGGCTGGGTAGGAAAGGTGATCCACTGGAAATTGTGCAAGAGATTAAAATACTACAACATGGTATATGAAAACACCAGAATCTGTCTTTGAGAATGAGACGCATAAAAATGCGAAAAGCGAGAGAAACACTTGGATCATGCCATAGAACTGAAAAAAAAATCTGTGGAACATGAAGGCGACAGTGGTACCAATTGTACTTGGTGCACTTGGAACAGTTCTCAAAGGCTTGGAAAAAACTGAAAGAAATCGAAATCAACGGAAAAATCAAGACCATCCAGACCACAGGATTTTACACCCAAGAGATGACATAGATAGATGATATGCGTCAAGAAAAGAAGGAGGAAGAGGAGTCGCCAACATTGAAGATAGCGTGGATGCATCAATACGAAGAATCGAAGACTACATGAAAAAGAGCAAAGAAAAACTAATCCCAGCAGACAGTAACATCACTGATGACATAAGGACAAACAGAACAACAACAACTAGGAAACAGAAATGGGAAGAAAAGCAACGACTTGGGTATTTCAAGCGGCAAATTGGCGAAATCCCTCACGAGAAGACCTGGCCATGGCTACGCAATGGATACCTCCAAGAGAGAAACTGAATCTCTTCTAATAGCAGCACAAAACAATGCCATAAAGACCAATTATCTTAAAGCGAAAATAGATAATACGCTGCAAAATAATAAGTTTAGGTTATGTGATGATAGAGACATAACGATTAATCACATAATAAGCGAATGTAGCAAATTAGCGCAAAAAGACTAGAAACAACCGGGTGGGGAAGGTGATCCACAAGGAATTATGCAAAAGATTGAAATTTGACGATACTACCAAATGGTATATGCTGAACCCAGAATTCACCCTGCAGAATTCAACGCATAGAAATCTCTGGGTCTTTAAGATATAGCAGATCACCTAATCACGGTCAGAAGACCAGACCTCGTAATAATTAAAAAAGAAAAAAAGAAAACCTGCCGGCTTTACCATCCCGGCGGACCACAGAGTGAAAATTAAAGAAAGCGAAAAAAAAAAAAAAAAAAAAAAACGAGACAAGTACTTGGATGTTGCCAGAAAACTAAAAAAAAAAAAGCTGTGAAATATGAGTGACGGTGATACCAATTGTAATTGGCGTGCTTGGAACGGTCTCCAAAAAGCTAGGAAAAAAGGCGAGTAGAGTTGGAAATCGGAGGACGAATCGAGACTATCCAAACTGAAGTATTGTTGAGATAGACCAGAATACTGAGAAGAGTCCTGGAGACCTGAGGAGACTTTCTATCTCAAAGAATCCAGTTAAAAATCATCAACTAACGTTGGTGTGAGCAACTCGCAAGGAGTTTAATATGATGATGATGATGATAGAACTAAAAAAACAAAACACTTTTTATCTCAAATTGATTTCGAGGAATTGGTTTATTGATCTTTTAATCCTTAAGGTTGTTATGCATAATTGACATAATACTAGGGGGTCTGTACTTTGCAAAATGGTTTAATGTTTTAATTGCCCGAAATCAAAATCCTTGAAAATAATTTTTTTGCTTTAAGCTAAGATTTTTATCATGAAAGACACTCTCCTGCAGGAAAAATTAATTTTAATTACCAACAAAAATATTTTTAGCATCAAGAATAAGCATCCACTATTCGCATATTAATACGCATTAAACTATAAGAGCTTGTCAGTCAAGTAAAACTTTGAATAGTCTGGCTAGAAAAAAATTAATCTATTTTTCGTCCGCGTAAACATTACGAACAGGAAGCCGGCATATTCAGAAACACAAATTCATAAAATACCATGATAGGAAAGAAATCTAAATACTACAAACAAGGAAAGTTTAAATAAAAATCAGGATTTTAGCGTATAAATAATTATATATATATATATGTGTGTGTGTGTGTGTGTGTGTGTGTTTGAATGTATGCGTGCAATTATATATATATATATATATATATATATATATATATATATATATTTGTATCTATGATTATATATATGTTTATATATATATATATATATATATATATATATATATATATATATATATATATATATACACACATATGTGTGTATGTGTGTAAATATATATATATATATATATACTAAGTTTTTTAGTGTATAAAAACATACAATGGCTTAAGTGCCGGGCTGCGGCTTCGAAGTAAGCGAGTTCGAAATTCAATCTCGTTATGATATACACTTTCGGACGAATACCCTTGGAAAAGGTATGAACCCCTCTATTCCTCCAGGTATCGCTTCTAAGGATAGCTTTGGCATTAAATTACCCACGAACTCCGTGCTATCAGAATGACTGGATGATGACTATATATATATATATATATATATATATATATATATATATAATATATATATATATATAAGTAAAGTAAAGTAGGCGACCATAGTCGAGGGTGACCCGAAGGCTCCCTTTTCGATAGCTTACTACACCAAGGTGTAGGGGAGGGCGCTACTCCTTTCCCTGGATTGCTCCACTTTACCCTTGATCCGTACCTTATAATGCTGAGTGTTAAGCAAGGAGGCATCAAGTACCATTTTTTGAGTCTTTGGTATGACTCGACCTGGGATTGAACCCAGGTCTCCCGGGCGATTGGCGAACACTCTAACCGCTATCTCACTCTATTTCAATGTATCGTTCGAAGTAGAAGTGATTAAAAACTGAAAAATTATCATAATAAGAGGATTAATCAGAATGCAAAGTTAAATTTTCTCGTTAGCGTTTTCTCTCTCATTTACAGTCAACTAATTATGTAACTACATAAGTATCTTCGACTTGCTAATTCATTTTTTGGCTTTAATACACCAAATCAGGATTGAGGACAATTGTTTTATACAATTAGAGTATATTTGACAGTTTATATTTAGTCATGGCTTTAAGTAGAAAAAAAAATAGAATGAATTTTAATCTACTTCATTGATAATCCAGAATATCAAAATATGTTGTTACCTCCGAATATAAGAAATAAAAAAACGTTTTTATCGGAGAACTTTTTGATTGATTGTGTATTTAGTATCATATATATATATATATATATATATATATATATATATATATATATATATATATATATATATATATATACAATATGAGATTGTTTTACTCTCTAAATGATGGAAATGTCACTATAGAATATTGTAAATGATTTCAAAATGTAAATATTGCTTTAATATTTAGAATTTTAAAATGAATTAATGAAGAATTGACAATTTCATTCTGAATATTAGATTACGTCATGATCAATTTCAATGATTATATATATATGGGATTAACCCTATATTTGGAAAAATATTTCTAACGAAATGTAGGAAAAACATTCACTTTCTATCGGCAATGTTATCATTTATTATGCACCTTTTCTTCTAAAGTATGAATGATCAATAATTTGTGTTTTTTTTTATGTTAATAAATTCTGGAAAAAGGTTTATCTCCCGCGTGACGCTTTTTATTTTGGTTCTCTTGCGGGCCTCCATATGAAAAACTACATTAAAAAAGAAAGAAAAAGACTAAAAATATATTATTTAGATAAAGTATTTTCTATCTAACCAGACAAACTTATTTATCCAGTATTTTACAGTCTCCTGCATCTACGGATGTCAATTTTAAACCCCCCAAAAACAAACAAAAAGATTACTCAGTATTTTTTCTTTTTAATTAACTATATCCTTTGAAAATTAAGTTACAAAAACGAATCAAGCAAAACAAAACACAACAAAGCAAAAATGCCTTGAAGATTAATATTGTACCTTATTTTACATTATTTTTTTTAATTTCAAAATAAGGTACCCATACGATAAAAATTGACAAACCGTTATAAAAAAGCTAAACAAAATCTGAATTTCTATGGAATTATCTTTAAAACATATAAAAATCATTCATCTGCACCTTCATTCAGTAAGTCAAAATAACAAAATGATAGAGTGGGTGCGGAGCATGACAACAAAGCAATAAAAAAATGTGTTCAGAATTTTGAGAAAAATGTCTTTTAAAAGAAACCTCATCTTTTATTTGCTTTAAATACAGAAAATTATAGTAAAATCCGATAATTAACCGATTTTAGTAGATTTAAAAAATTAAAGCAAAAACGGTGCTTTAGCAGGTACGTGTTTTTGTACATATCCACCGTCTAATAATAATAATAAAAATCTTAGATTATTATTTTTATTGATAATTAAGACTGGTTACTTTTATTTATATGCTGGCATTTTTTATGGTACGTGTAACTTCACGTGCCTAATAAAATCACAAACATAAAATGAATCTTGTCACTCAGAAAACACGCTTAATTTCTTTCAAGTTTTCGTCTTAATTCTTTTTTTTATTATTCTCAGGTGTGATAGTCACATTATCACTGGTGCTTAAACACGATTTTCTTAAATAGATAATAATGTAATTATATCTTAAGAGTATAGATGTATTTGTGTAAAAACTTTCCCCGTCCTTTCATTTTTTTTATTTTATTTTGTTTTGTTTTTTTAATTTTCAAAAGTCAATGATAATGTTTTCATTTCTAAGCAAATTTATCCAAAATTCGAATTTTAATTTTTAGTATCTTTTTCTTGAAAAGAAAACTACAAACACACAGACACAGGATTTTAGAAAGACTGTTACTCTAGGTCGACGTAACCCTTAAGGGTTACATGAAAAGTTCTGAAACGCTAATTCTTTTTTATTTTTTTTTTAAAGGAAAATATTAGTTGGGAAATAGTAACAACTGTTTTTGAAAAATACTGATAATAGAGCTAGAAATGTCTATTTTGAATTCATACATAATTCTTAATACCTAGATATTTAGCTATTCATTTTCGATTTACATGAAGTTAACAACAATACACTAAAATGAGTTGAATCTTATAATAATATTCGAACACATTGGGAACATATTGGTACACCGCATATACAGTGTACCCATAATATCTGTGCATACATAAAACTGTGTGCGAGCACGTATATACTTTATACTGTCAGAAGATTTTTTTTGTACATGTAGGTAAAATCTCGAAATCTATTTTTTGTTTATTTTTTTCTTCTTCATTTGACTTCGACTTTTATTAGAAATGAATAATGTGCAGCCATTTAGAAAGTACTTCTTCATTACAAAATAATGTAAACCTTAAAATGAGAACAATGATAAAAGTATCAAATTACTGACGGTTTCAGATAGAAAGCATCAAACAGTCACGGGCCAGAGGCTCAAGATGTAGAGAGGAGATCGCGATGGGCCAGATTGACTGTACCCAGCGGTTGCTGTAGATGCTACATCTGCGAGAAGATGAGGTGGGTAAGCGGCTACAGAGAGATGGGAGAGGAAACAAGCAGCCCCAACAATTTGGTCGGCCCATTTCAGACTGTTACTAAAAGTAAGGACCAAAGAGGTTAAGTAATCAACAGACGCAAGTCTGCGTGGGACCCTTTTTGTTTGTCTGAAAAAAAAAAAAAAATCCAAATTATCAATATCGTCATCGGGCCACTTGGCGAATTTAGAAAATGTAAAAAAGGTGACTCAGGCTCCCCGCACTTTTTTTCTTCAACTCTGTTAGTTGAATTCACGCCCTCCTACACAACACATCGATACAAACTCACACGCACTTGATCCACACATACATACATACACACACACACACACACACTAACACACACACACACACATACATATATATATATATATATATATATATATATATATATATATATATATATATATATATCTCCACGCCTGTTACCAGTTTTCATCGCCGTTCACCAGAAGCAGGCAGGAGGTCTCTGAGAGAGGAAGAGAGAAACTTTCGGCGTATATTTTTCTTTTCTCAGAATCCTGTTCAACAGTTGCAGCGTCCAGAATGCACGTTAAAAAACCGCTTCTTCTATTCAGACTTCTGGCAACAATACTAGCAATTGTATTGTTTGCCCCAACAAATGCACAGTTCCGACCACGTAAGTTCATTTAATGCCAATATCCAGAAAAAAAAAAAAAAAATATATATATATATATATATATATATATATATATATATATATATATATATATATATATATATATATTCTAAATGGAATCTTTTATATAACTTTATTTATATTGTTACAATTTTAGAGAGATTCATACAACTTTATCAGTATCAAATATTTGATGCTGCTCATTTGTATCAATGCAACCTGACATTTATAATGATCGGATTTCGAAATGTTTTTTTGTTATGTTGTGGTAGGGTGGGCCTGATGATGGGAGAAAAGATAAGTGTGTCTTGTTTTGTTTTTAATTTTGTGGTTATATGAAAAAATGTAAAGAAAATATTTGATGTAATTTTGACAAAATGATCAAATTAATAAGCATTTATTGTTTACCATTATCGAAAAGCATTTTGTTTTGTCGCATCCAATTTCATTTTAGTTTTACCAAGAAATGTACTTGTCTAATGTTGTAAAATGCCGCTAAAATTTAAACACTACCAAAGATGATTACATGGAGATCAAGTTTAGCACCCACATTTTCTCTTTATATCTTCAATGTACCAAAATTAAGTACTGTAAATTCTTCAAAAATGAAAACTTTGTAACACTTTTTTTTTGAAACATTTTAGTCTATAAGTTTGTTTTTAGGGAGTCATTATAGCGAAACAATAATTGCTTTTTTTAAATCAAAGATTTTGGGCCATAACTATCTCCTATTATTATATCAATAACTCTGCTCATTTGTTGTCATCATAATTTTTATTATTATAAGTTGTTACATTTTTGTAACTTTGACTTGTACAAATATCCGGAAACTGTTTATTCATGCTGTGCCATTTTTGAAATATCATTAAATGTATGTGTTTCTGCGTGTACACGCGTGTCTGTTCTAAATACCGACCAGTCTGTATGGCATCGTGCTTTTCTCTCTCTCTCTCTCTCTCTCTCTCTCTCTCTCTCTCTCTCTCTCACACACACACACATTTGATTATGCATTCATTCCAAGTAATCTTATATTACTTTTTGGATCTACTTTCGTCTTAATGGTTATTTATGTTACATTTATATCTGGAATTTCACTAAAATTAGACTGATACCTCCTTGAAAATGAACATTCCTCTTGGGAGAAATCGAAGTTATCTTTCCAAGTTAGTATGTGGTAATGCGCCTAAACTGTCTGTAGAGGCATCAGTCTTCTTGTTCTTCAGTCCTCTCGTTCACTACTCGAATTAGAGTCACAAGTGCTTAACATTCTACCGGCAGGTTTTGTGTCCGTAAGCGAAAAAAGGATGCATTACTTTTAAAATATTTGGATAAATGAACTCTTGTATGAATCCTAAACTTTAAAAATGAATATGCAGGTTTGCTGCATTACAAAAATTTCTTGAAAATATTTTTCACCAGTTGATATTAATTAGATTGATTATACGGGTGATGGAACGATTTTGAGAGATAGATGCATATATAAAAAAATCATTTAATCATGTTGTTAGATGCATATAAAATTTATTACAATCCGCGACTCGATTTTTTTTACAAAGGATTTTTTTGTTGAAGAAATATATAAACAATAAAACTTTATTATTTTATTTCCGATCGACAACCATTCCCCATTTTAAATGAATATTGTTTTTACTTTTCATTTTATGAGAAAGAAAAAATTCGCGTTCAGAAGTGCCAAGATGTCGCTTGTCACCATTGAAAAGAACATTTATCAAAAAAGTGATTTCATAAGCATAATTGAAAATCATATTAATTTTATGACATCAGTATTTGAAAGGTTTAAATATTTTGAAAATAACATTGAAACACTATGTATAACATTAAATATTTTAGAAAAATAATCTCTATTTCTTTTCTTAGCCAACTCAGAAATTACAAATTCTATTTAATTAATATTTCTCAAAAATATAAAGATAGAAGAATTATACAACTTTGAAAAGAAAAACAAACCCAGAACGAAATAGATAATTATCTTCGATTCTTGATTGATTTATATCGATATTTACTTTGTTTATTTAGTCGTTTTCTGATAGAATCAGTATTTTAAAAACGAAAATATGTTAACTCTTTTAGGGAATTCTTTATGTAATAACTGGCATTTTATTGAGGAAAATTTAAATTGTCTGTTAAGAATTTTTTTATCAAAAAAGAAAAAGAATGTACGAGTAACTTTAGCATAAACATATTACCTGATATATTTTCTGTAACTCGATATTATTTCTGTAATTTTTTATGAAGAATAAAACGTTATATTCGAATAAAGTTACACTATAAAACAATTGTAAATTTTACCATTTTTACCTAATTTTTTTTTTTTTTGTACTTTACTTGGTAAAAGAAAACCCATAAAGATTTACATTTTTATCATCTTCTGCTAATGGCATCAAACTATGTATAAACAACGAGTAATTTCTGTTGAGTCGATATATGATAATTTTGAAAACTATGTTATAAATGTTTAGACATTGCTCATTGTAAGAAGCCTTTACACCTGCTAATAAATGTTTAATTACTAACTCCCTCTACCCACTTTAAAAATCTTGCTTTTTTAGCTATTGCCAGCATCATGAGGACAAGAAATTGTCAAGTCATTCACGTAATGATGACCTGGCACTTAAATGAAATAAAAACAAAATATTTTAAAAAAACGTCTTAGTTTTCTCGACATTTCAGAATTTTCGTTGGATTGGTTTCAATAAATATTTCTTTTCTATGGGAACAATTTATAATTTTTTTACTACCGCTAAAACTTTTCAGGAAGCAATTCTACTTTGGGGAATTTTATCATTGATATTTGATGATACGATATGAACATACTTATTTGCAATTTTGAAATTGGAACAAACTTTCTTTACCAAATCTGATTTAATTAATTAATTCATCCTACTTTTTCAAAGTATAAGTAAAATAATAAAAATGAACAATGCAAAATGATTTTGCCTACACAAAAAATACTCAAACTTTCTGTTTATCATTTTGATATATATATATATATATATATATATATATATATATATATATATATATATATATATATATATATATCCATTCAAACTTATAAAGCTTTATAGCCTCTTCAAACTATTTTTCATAATAATATTTTTAAATATAACATGTTTATTTCCTATTTATTGATCACCTTCCATTCTCTTTATGCAGTACTGGGTTGATTTTTTTTTAATCCAAAAAGTTTTGGGTCAATTTTGTTTTTCGCTTCTCAAAATATCCAAGTTCTTTTCCAGACTTTGAATTTGATTTTAAAATAATGTCTTGAGAATCATTAAATTGTCAAGAAAATCCAAACAACTAGAAATAAAAAAATTGCAATAAATAACAGTTAATATTATCAAGAGAAGAAAACAATGAAGCTTAACTGGTACAATTTCTACAAATTCTACCATATCAAGGTAGGATTGCATCTACGTTAAGAATGAGTCGCTACAAAGTTGGTGTTGGACTTATGGATTATTAGTACTAAACTCATCAATTACGAAGTAAATATCGAACGCAACAACGATGATATATAGGGTGGTGGTGGTGATAGCTGCTGCAGCTGCAGCCGCTGCTGCAGCTGCTGCTGCTATTGTTGTTGTTGTTGTTGTTCTCCTTCTTCTTCCAGCCGGGGATGCAATCATCGAAGCTTAACTAGCAAAAGAATTTTTAGTGAGATGAAAATCGCCCCCCACACAGCGGAAGTGGGAAGTCTTTATACTCTTCTTCAATCTATTTAATTTTACTTCACTCCTTTGTCATCCAGCATCCAATGTTTCGAGACAATCCCCATCCTTTAATCTTGCAATTAAATCAGAGTTGAGACAAGTGCTTTACGAACATTACAGATTGTTGCTATTGACAACTTACCGAATAAATTATGACCCTATCCCATCACTTTGCATGCAGGAGACGCATAATTAACACAAGAAAATTTCAATTAATAAAAAAAAGTAACTCTAACATTTCGCATGTCTATCACAAAGTCACTGTTCTTGTAATTAATATTTTTGCAATAGCTTTATTTAGAAAACTTTAAAAATGTGTCATTAAAAGTATTACATTTCTACTCCTTTTAAGGGAAGTGGATTTGGCAAAATGAAATTACTCATTATAGGAAAATTATTAGAATACCTCTGTCTCATATTTGCATATAATTTCAGACCCTAAATGTAACAGCTATTATAGAACAGACGTTGTAAAAGTATTTTACCTTGAGTCAGAAGAAATATACATTTCTAGTAAATGGTTAATCTTTAAACCTGTCAGAGTAGAATTGTTTTCATATTCTTGATATTGCTAACACCTCGATTTGGTTGTTCCATTTTCAGTCCTCATCAAGTGAAAGAAGAGAGGTCATTTCTTAATGCAGGAAAGAAATTACACAAAAAGGTGTCGCCAATATTGTCTTGTCATTTGTTTTTTGTTAATTTTCGTAATAAAATACTATATGTAATACTGAGATAAAAGATGCCAACAAGTATTATACAGAAACAATTGATTATAACCTTGAATAACATTCCCTTTGATCTATAATCACTAGATTATATAAAAATAAATATAAAGGATTATCAAAGATAATACATCAGAATAAAATCAAATATGAAATGTTTCGTTGTACAGCTCGGGAAGCTTAAAATGTTATTTTCTCCCGAAATATTTTTCAAGTGGTGAAAAATATATTGAAAAATATATTGTGAAATTAAGTATATCAGATTTTTAAATCTAGTTTCAAACAATTATTTACTTTTGAAGTTAGAAAATAAAAGAATTAAAACTTTCAAAAATATTCTTTGTCAATCTTGCTTTATAATGTATTTACGATTGTGTTCTTTTTCATCCTCTACACTACCCCCCATATATATATATATATATATATATATATATATATATATATATATATATATATAACAATCTTATTTGTTAAAACTAATCAGACGAGGTTTTACGTGAACAAACATTCTTTCATAGGGTTATTCAATGGAAAATGAGACGCCACAGAGTGAGCTTGTGTACTGTGTGGCAGTCGCATTCACGGCAAATCTGCTTCAGTTTTCATTGAATCTTGGACGGTTTTCCTTGAATCTTCCACGGAAACTACTCAAATGATTAAGAAGTATTTTTTGGGTGGGGGGGTGATTCAGATCGGTGTTTGTTGCTTACGTTTCAAATTTGGTCGGAAGACATTGAAAACGATCCAACATTTTGAAAAAAAAATCATAAAGAAGGACATCTGAAAATGTTGAATGTGTCTGGCGATCGACAGTGCGAGAATTAGATCTTTTGATTTCACGGACTGTCAGAAAAGTATCCAACCATTTTGAATAATTACATTGTTCATTCTTCATGTTTCGTGCATTTTTACTCGTATCACTCAGTCCCGGCCTGATCCACAACATTTCAAATTTAACTCCTACCAAACTTCTAGTTTCCTCCAAAGATAAAATATCTGCTGAAAAGAAAATTCGTAGTTGTGGATGAGATTAGGAAGGACGCAACAAAGTTACTGAAGTTAACAGTAGAAGATTGATTAATTGACATTAACGGTATGTCAACATATCTAGGGTTATTTCATGTCTAGAGGTTAGGAATTGGTGTTCCACTTAACATTTTTTGCTTAGATGCTTCTTTTATACCTGTCCTATCGAATATCAATAATTTTGAAATTGATCTATTTGACCTATAGATGGGACCTTAACAGATACTCCCACTTTGGGTTTGTGTGGATCTGGGAGTAATGGCAGTGAGCATTCCCCAGATCTTCTATAGAACAAGATTATCATGATCAGATGCAGTTTAGTGTCATACGCAGAATATCACATTTGTTCCGGGGAGGAAACCGTCTGGGTCTTCTAAGCTCCATCAACTGGTCATAACAGTAGAGACAATGGGATAAGTGTGTAAAGTCCCAAGAGGAGTAATTTGAATGAGACTAAAGTGCCATTACTTTAAGTAGATTAATTACTCTTTTGTTAATATTAAATGACTTGATCATTTCTGGATAGGCATTTTGCTTCTTGTTAATAGTCTCTCTTATCTTCTTCACTCATTATGAAGAAGAACTAATTCCTTGGGATCCATTTCTTGGATACCAATGATAAAATGTGCAATGATATTGCTCGCAACTTACTCTCATATATATATTTTCCGAAATGAAGAAAGCTGGGCAAATGGCGTAAATTTAAATGCTGTCAGTTTAGATGTTTTGCACTGCAAACGCAAGAACATAAATGAATTAATCTTTCCTGACATCCACATTCGAGATCTAAACGACGCGTTTAATTAAATGTGACCTTAAAGACTATCAAACCTGCCATCAGTTTTGAGAAAGTAAAAGAAAAAAAAATTATTTGAATATCTCAAATAACCTACAATTTTGGTCCTTTTGGTATAGAGTATTTCATAGAGTTAGGTTTCACATGTTTGTGACAATCACGTGCCATCACTGAGATATTTTCTTTCATTGACTGCTTTTTAGAATATCAGATTTTAAAATCCATTCCAGATTCAAAGAATTCCATCTACATACAGGATAGAGAATAGTTGATCAGAAACATTTGAAAGTCAAGCACTTTTCATAAGAATGTGCTTCCGTCCTTATGGGTTTTACACTGTCAATAGGATATAGTTTTATGAAACAGAACAAGCAAGAACATTTCCTCGTGTCTTTTCTCAGTCCTTTTAAAATAAATATTCAAAAATTTTAAAACTGAGAGGATATGTCTTTAAAAACCACTTTATCAATGGAGTTCGTTTCCGGACAATGAAATTAGGTCAGTGAGTAGAGAAATTAAAAAATTCAATATAGATCAATGATTTATTTTCAACAATTACTTCATGAGAACAATATTAGTCATCGTATAAACTATATTATAATAGTTCATGTTAAAAGCGCAGTAAGGGTAACTCGTACCTGAAGCTTTTTTGACCTTATTTTCCCAAAGCAGTTATTGGGAAACGAGAAAAGTTGTGGTAAACTTTTAACGACGCTTATAACCTGGGTTACCTTTCTTTAAAGATCAAATTTATGAATTCATTTTCTAATTTTTCATTTCAAAATGACATCACTTGGTATTCATATATCAAAAAATAATGTTAAGAGATAAATGTCCAACTTAACAACTTCACGAGGGTCTTCAAGACAGTGATGAAAAAGATTTTTAAAAAAGAATGATAAAACGTCACTTGAATACAAGTCAATCTGTATATAATGACGTCAAATATTCCCTTATCTGTCTTTTCTGTCATGTTTAATCATTGGACTCTTTGACATTTTTAAACGTCGCGTGAAATATTTGTGAATATAAAAGAACGTTTGCATTTTCTCTTGGGAAGGAATAGCAGATGAGGTCGAGAGAATAAATACAATGCTTGTCAGTAGATGAATATAAATAACATGAGAAACAGATGCATAACGAGTTTTTCATAGACTCTTTAAAAGAATACGAAATAGGGACACTAGTCATTTAGGGGACATTTCGAAATAGTTTGAAACAGTCTTCGCAGAAGCTATAAAATATACGGCTTAGTGTGATAATTCATTTATCTTGACAAGTGTTGAACTTTTATGCGGAGATACAATGCAAAAATCCTTTCATTTATTGTAATCTTCAAGTAAACCTGGCAGTAAAAGTAGATTTAATGCAGGCACCTATTATATAGGGTGTTTCAGTATACATGAGACCTCTGTGACAGCTAATAACTTTATTACTAATAATGTTGTGTTCTTTTTTGTTTCAGATTTGAAAATTGTATACTATAACAACTATTAATACTCGATCACAATGCCTTGGACAAGAGAAGAAACATATTTTGCGTCACTACTTATTTGGAGACAAAATAATTCGAAACTGTCTCAAAATAGATACAATCCATTAATATGAGACAAGAAACTAAAAAAAAAAGATTACATGTCTTGGAAGCTGACATAATAACAATTTAAAAATACATTGATTTGATGTCTTTGTGTTCCAAATAACTGCCATTACGCTTGTCTTAGTAATAAACCATTATCATATTGATTGGTGCATCTATTTTGAGACACCCTGTAGAAAACTAAATTTGACAACTACTACTAGTGTAGTAAGTTCAATTCTCCATATGATTTTGTGCAAAACTAAGCTCATCTGAGTAAATATATACAATTAATTTGAATAACTATTCGAAAAACAGAAGACAACACTAATGAAGCTATATTTTTCCATCGTTTTTGGTTCTGAATTTGAAAGAAAACAATTTTTTAGAAAATTTGAAAAGTACAAGTTAATCTCTCTGAACATTGATATTCTAATGGGTTTGATAATCAGTACACTTCTCTTTGTGTCTTACGAAGTTTCACTTAGTAAATATCATAAGGCTTACTTAATGGGTGAGGTAGTTGCGGATTTGACATTGACCAGTGTTAGAGCTGGAGTAAAATGCCAGTATTTTGAATTCTGATTATCAAGATAGACATTATTCACTTGGAAAATTTGCGTAACTTCATCTTCTTATTACACCCCCATCCAACAATTTATCCTGGTGCCATTATATGACCAGTTTAGTAGAAATCAAAGTGAGAAAAGATTTTCATTTCGATTTAATTCCCGGTAATCACTTTTAAAATAAAATTTAGTTGTTTAATATTCTTTCTTTTGACATGTTTAATTACACTGCCCATTCAGGAGGCACACTTAACATAATGCTTATCAAGGTAGGAAAGAGAACAGGTGACCTGAATTCAAATCCTTGACGACGTTATTTATGTTTCACGCATGCTAATATTTTTGGGAAGTTCATGAATCTATTTCTACTCTCCCCACCAATAGATAAGTAGTAGGGCAGATTTGTTTCTCCAGCTTCTGGCAACCAGTTCTGGAGAAGGAAAAGATCAAATTCAAATAATTAGTATTCCGCTTAAAATTGCCCTTGTGTCGCATCCTGCCCGTTTGGTTTCATGGCATCTCAACCATTGTAGGTTATTTAATGCCAAATCCTTTTTATAATTATATCTTAAATACATGATTTGTAAACACATTTTGTTGATAACATTTTTAAACGAGCCTGAGTTTTTTTTTTCCACATAGTGAAATGGTTTGAAATAATTCGATGCAACAGTGATAATTTAACACTAGTCATTTCTTTGCACACATTTAAATAGATATACAGGATATGTAAGATTAGTTCATAGGTAATTTCATTTTTAATTGAGTTAGAATTAATTTGTTTGCATACTAGTATTGCTATCATTTCAACACATTTAAATGGTGTCAATTATTGTTATCAAACACTATTCAATTCAACATTATTCATTTGCTTGCACAGTTTAAAATGATCAAACAGTTCAACTTAGCATAAGTCATTTGTTTGAACTTAGTTTGAATGTCAAACAGTTCTATTTAACCTTTAGATAGTACCCTATCAAGTGCAACCACTCCGGGCCAGAGTTGACCTTAGAGCGATGGCAATGAAGGAGTACTCCGCATTCCCCAAAGCTTCAACATGACTGGAGCCTCACCATCCGACAGTTTCGTTTCATATCCAAATCACTCACGGGAGTGAGTCTTACCTTTCTGCAGAGATGCAGTCGGTGTATTCTAAAGCCCCTTGCGACAGAAGGAATTTCAAATCCCGCCCGAGGTGGATGGTGTGGAGAAATACATGCACTGCACATCTTTTTTCTAAGGAAAACAATTAACATATTTTGTCGATGATCATCTTGAATTAGTCTATATGTTTCAAATACATGAATATTGATAGAAATATTTTAAATCAAAACAACTTATACTTACAGTATCTACACATAAGTATATCCCGAACAATTTTTCATAAAATAAAGAACTTAACGTTCTTCTCAAACAAAGAGAACGGGATTTCATTTTTTCTCTTGGAAAATTATACAACTAAAATGGTTATTAATTGATATTATTTTTTACCAAACTCTACAAATTTGAAACTCTGTAACAAAAACTATGAATATGTAGCAGTCCAAAAATAAGTATTCGCTTTATATATATTTATGCAATTTTATTTTTGGTTTCTGAATTTTAATGCTGTAGATTTTAGTAATAGATAATCCCTAATGATATTCGTTTTGATTGCATACTGTTCCTTTAGAAATAATAAAATCATGATATCTTTGGTCTAGAAGGAAATCAGTTTTTCATTAAAAATATTTGGGTGTACATATATATAGGCGATACAGTCTGTCTTCAATCAATATTTGTTTAACCCTTTGAACCTATGAGCCCAATATTTCAATTGAGCGCTTTTTTTACTATATACTGCTAATATTTCGGGATTAGGGAAATCATGTTAAACACAAATGATAAAAGTTTTATTAGAGAGACTATTCGTAGCCTTTTTTTTATGAAATAATCAGGAAGCTTTAAACATAGATATCTGCATCTTGGAGCGAAGTTTGAATGTGTTTTCTGTTATACTTCTTGTAAATTTTGTTCTCGGCTGGGTTAGGGTTAGGGTTTCAAGATTACTTGATTTAATGGTATGTCAACCTGTATAGGGCTATTTCAAGCCAAGACTTTAGGGAATCGCATTCATTTTATATATTTATATTTTTATATTGTTGTTTTTAAGAGCTTTTTGCGCACAGTCCTATCGAATACGAATAATTTTGAACCATAGATGGGACTTTGACTGGTACTACCACTCTGGGTCAGGGTAGACCAAGGAGTAATGGCAATGAAAGAGTACTCGACACTTCCCAAATCTCCAGAACTGGAACCTCACCATCAGATGCAGTTTAGCCTCGTACCCAGGGCACTCCTTTTTTGCAGGGGGGGGGTCTTAACCTTCTGAAGGGGATACAGTCAGCGTATTCTCAACCCCACCAACAGGACCAAGGAGTTAAGGTTTCACATAGTCATATTTTGATAACGGTTTGCTGCATAAAACTGATTCATTATAATTTACGAGCATTTAGAACTGAATTAAGTACCGGGCCATTGGCCTATCGAATAGAGTGTTCGCTAATGGTCCGAGAGACCGGTGTTCAATCCCACGTCAAGTCATACCAAAGACTCAAAAAATAGTACTTGATACCGCCTTGCTTAACACTCACCATTATAAGGTAAGGATCAAGTGGAGCAATCTAGGTAATGCAGTAGCGCCCTCTCTACATCTCGGTGTAGTAGCTATTAAAAAGAGAGCTTTCGGGTCACCCTCAACTAAGGACGCCAACTTTACTTTAGAACTAGGGCGAATTTTTTGAGCGAAACATGAATACTAGGGAATGTTTAAGAGTGGACTTTTAGAGAATTATTGTTTACGAAATAATTTGAGTTAAAATCAAATTCCCAGTGTTAGATTTTATCTTTTTAACTATTTGTTATATATTGAATTGCATATTTAAGTTAAAGATTAAACGATATTTGTTTTGCATTATCCTAAGCATTTTAGAAGTCTTCCTTGCTATGAACTGATATTCATTATGGTGACGATTTAAAAATAATTTTTTTCTTGAAAGCTTCTATTGAATTCAATAAGTATAAATATATGAATCTCACCGATTAATACATACATACATACATACATACATACAAAAAGATTGTTGTTTGCAGACAAATTCATATATATATATATATATATATATATATATATATATATATATATATATGATGATGATTGCAGTCTCAAGTTTCATGTTCCGCATCAAATAGCTCCTCATGTATCCTCAGGTGGTTCTGAAGGCCGGCAGCTGATTAACAAGGACGATGACAGACATGACACACAAAAGTCAAAGTCTTAACAGGGTTGATTGGATCCGCATGAGAAATATATATATATATATATATATATATATATATATATATACTACCATTCAAAATGGCCACCCTCAAATTTTCTTATTTCACATCCTAAAAGTGTTATTTTTAATGAAACAAGTTAAGCACCATGATAGTTTTATTTATTATACTAAATACAAGTCTTCCTGAGACACATTGAATACAAATTAAACTAAACAAAAAACTTCTCAAATGACCCCCTTTAGCCGCTATCACTGCTTCACAGATTCTCGGCATTCTTTGCACCAAAGACTGGAGGCAGACTACAAGAGTTGCCAGAGATGAACCGCATTTTGGATTGTTTAACTCAGACTTTTTGGTCAAGTTCATCCGACACTAGCTCAATAGGATTTAAGTCTGCTAATTGCGCCGACCAAGATATCAATTGAAGGATGTGCTGTTCCTTGTTGCTTTTAATGTACCTCGGGCAGGGTTTACTAGTACGCTCTTAGAGCGCGTGGTGCTGCATTATACTGCGATAGCCGGTCTGATTCAATTTGGCTTTTACTTAGAGCAAATCGCCGACTTTGCATTTGGCAAAATACCCCCCCCACAATAACAGAGCCTCCACCATGCTTTAGGTTTGGTGTGAGATACCGACTATTCGCTTTTCATAAAATCTCCTATTTAACCGAGAGATTTTGAACTTTTATTCGTCAGTTCAAAAGACTTTAATCCACTGCTCTGTCGAGTTTTTGTGCGTCTTGGCTCACTGGATACTTTTGACATTTTTTTGCATCCTCAACAGTGGTTTATTGACAGCAATTCTGCTATATAGGGCAACTTCACAGAGTCTTCTCCTCACATTTTTCACGACATTGATTCAGTTGTGCAGTGATGTTTGGAGCAATCAGCCTTCTGTCATGCAAGCTGGTGTCTAATGAAATTCTTATTACTTTTGGTGTACCAATCTTACTTTGGTCTTGTTGTGTTCCGTTTCCTGACGTGTTCTAACTATATAATTCACTGTAGTTCATGCTCAGTACTAAAGAATTAAATGCCTTGAAATCAAATTTTCAAAAGATATCTTAGTATACTTAGGCCAAAGCTAGATAGGATGGTTTGTATTGAATAAAATCATTGTGGTGCTTAAATTTTATCATTAAAAATAATAGGTTAAAAATGAAAAATAAACATTTTTGAGGGTAGCCAGTAACTTTTCAGTGGTAGTATATATATATATATATATATATATATATATATATATTAAAAAAATACAAATCCCTTCGTGGACCTTCCAATATATATATATATATATAATATATAGATAGATAGATAGATAGATCCCTGTACGAGCTGGATGCGATACTAAGTCATTTTTCAAGTGGAGTTTAACAGGCTTGAATTCAGAGTTCTCCTTCTCTTAGACGGACTATCGTACCAAGCTTAAAGAACCCAGTTTGCCCTACTATTACCTCATAAATGGAGGGAGTATAATTGGATCCATACATTTCCCAAAGCTATTAGAATTATGTGAAATGCAAACAGCCTCGTTCAGGTTTTGAACTCGGGTCGCCGATTTCATTTCTAACAACGGTAACAATTATATCACAGGAACCTCCGAAATATAAACATTACGCACAGTGTGTGTGTGTATATATATATATATATATATATATATATATATATATATATATATATATATATATATATATATATATATATATATATATATATATATATATATATACGTACGCACTCACATACACAATATATATATATATATGTGTGTGTGTGTGTGTGTGTGTGTGTAATGTTTATATTGTTCAGTCTACTTTTATTGGTTTTTCTGTCAATTTGTTTTTGTTCAACTATTTATCACTTGTTCCAGACACGACATTAAACACTGCATCAGGGATTATCTATACACTTTATAGAGACAAGCATACATACAAATCAAGTGATTGATTAGTCCATGACAAGTTTGCACATAAAAAAAATGAAATTATTTATATATTATTATATGAGTAACACATCAATAAGTCCGTGGCCTGACGATGAAAAATCATTTATTTAACTCAACAAATATTTATTTTTTCACTATGATTATTTTCATTGTCAATATGCCTAATTCAGTGGAGAATATCAATAATATAGATCAAACATTATGAGAGAAAATTCAGCTAATAATTACGTGTCAGGAAGCTATTAATCCTCCCTCATATATAGGAATGAAATTAGGCAGAATAAGAATTTTAAGGAACGCTGATCAAAATTGATTAATTTGAAGAAAACTTTTTTGGCAAAAAATAATACAAAGCATGTAGATATTACGTTTGGCTTAGTCTGATGCAATAATGAAATCCCAAGTGAAAATTAAATGTTTGCTCACCATTGTTTTATGGCAAGTGCCGAGAAATTCTTAGATGTATAGTTATTTTTTTAACATCCCCAAGCAGTCAACCCCTGATGAGAAATTGGCAGTTTATAAAAACCTTTAACAAAACACATAAAACTAACAGTTGAATAGTAATTTTAAACTTGAAACTTTCCTTGTACCTATTATGTGTATTTTATTATTTTTTTTAAGTTAAGTATTTTTTCATCTGTTTTATTTATTTATTTTTTTTTTCGAGACTTCAAGGGAAATTTTTTTCTGATAAAAAAATTCCACATGAGCTATTCAGTAAGTTTAGGCTTTGTTAATTTTCTCACGATGTACATGAAGAAATTCTTTGACTACTCCCTGAAAGGCTTGTAATACGCTAAACTTCCAAACAATTTAGGCATTCATTGCATTTCAAGTTTGTCTTAAAGGAGACAAGCGGGATGGGCAATCTGATGGTGACAAAAATGACGAGCATTTTCTGTGAAAGAAGATTTAATTTGTTTTGGGCGCCTTTAAGTGGAGTGATGATTATTAAACTCGTCTCGCACATCATTACAGCTATACCGAGTTTAATTCTCACTGGGTGTTCGACATTTGTAGCTTTATGTCAGACTAAGCTTAGTTTTGTAAATATATTTTCCTCTGTAAATTCTTTTAAAAATACTTATTTGAAAGGAAGATATTTTTTATAATTGAATATTAACCTGTTTCCGAATCTAATCTCTATTCCCTCTTCATAACAAGTCATCAATTGATGATTTAAAATTTTATCAATCGACTGCTTTTAGAAAGAAAGAAACAAATGAAATCTACTAGAGTAACAATTCTTGGTCACCACTTCAGAAAGAAGAAAGAAAATAAATGAGCAATACTAATATGAAAAGGAAAAGGAAAAAGGAAAAAAGAAGAAAAAAAAACCACAAAAAAACAAACCCAAAAGAAATAAAGCAAGTGCTTGATTATATCATTACTTGTCCAGATGAAGAGTCGTATATTAAAATCCTTATAAATACAAAGATAGATTTTATTGAAGCAATCAAATATTATGAAAGCATTTCTCAGTTTAGAAGTAGTGATTTTCTTGTAATTATCACATTTATTCCAATATGACTAGTTTAAGGAACACCATTTTGTAAATTTTAGCATTTCGACAAAAAAAGCGAAAGAAAGAACCTTTCAGTTAAGATGTTTGCTGGAAAGTCTGCAATGACTGAAATACTAAGATGTATCAAAAGTTTTGCAATATTTTGGTATGTCCTCGTCTGCGGTGACCAAAGTAATTCCAGTCGTGGTAGGTATCTACTGTAGTTGGTAGTATTGAGGTAGTTGGTACGCTGACATGTTATGCATTACGTAACTCCGCGTGTTTTGAAAGCCACTTAGGTGAACGTATAGCATAGTCTAATTTGGAAATTTATTCTTTACAAGATCAAACTAGGCCATAGCTCCGTGGAATCAACCAAAAGCATTTGTAGTGCGAAAGGGGAGGGCGCTGTTGAGCACAGTACTAGATTTTTTAATAATTTTTTTGGGGATTACAAGAAACTTGATGATCAGACAAGGTCAGGTAGGCCTAAAACCATGGGTTTCGAGGCCGTGTGCTGAGCTATAGAAGTAAATCTAGCGAGTAGCTCTCGGAGAATATCAGGCGAGCTCAGCATTTCTCAGTCCTGTTTGGTTCGTCACCTTCACGACTTTGGCAAAAGCATTGGAGCTGCCGAATTGTGCGTTATGTAACCAGAATATTGTAAATCTTTCGACTCATCTTAGTGTTCTTATATCTATTCCATTTCAAAATGATTCATCTTAGACAGTTACTTTCTCTAGTCAATTTGCAGAATATATTATAAAATGTAAATTGATTTCAGAAAGAATTGTAAAACGTAAATTGACAATAAAATAGATAAATCGAAAACATTCCAAATTGTACACAAAGTTTACTGCAGTTACAGTTAAATTAATTGCGCATGTTCATTTACCTTTTGAGCATGTAAAAGATCGATTTTGGCTTTAACTTCTGGTTTTCATGATTTTCGGCTTAGATTTCTAATATCACAAAATAAAAATTAAAGATATAAATGATTGCAAAATTTGTTAACAATAAAATTTGCTTGTACAAAAACTTGATAAAATCACAATTGACTTGAATGTTACATTTTTTAAAGATGTTCCTTCATATATATATATATATATATATATATATATATAAGAGAGAGAGAGAGAGAGAGAGAGAGGGGGGGGAAACATTGTTCTTAAAGACCGTCTCAAGAACTTGTTTGAACTTTTTGTGATTTGAATTATTCCAGATGCAAACTTTTGGTCATTCTTTTATTGAAAATGTCAGGTTTAAAACTGGTGTCAGATGAAAACAGCTGGTTTTGCGGCCACCGCCCTAGGATGACTATATTCCCAGATGGTTGTGATTAATAGTGTTTTGCTCTCAACTACCTCTTCAAGGGGGGAAAAGCTTGATGATAATCCTTAAGGTTTGCGTTTGTTCAAATTTTTCGCACAACACACACAAACATTGCAGTGAGGCCTAAAATGGTCGTCACAATAGAGAATGTTTTTCAATCTTCAAACAAATCCATTCGTTTTTGACAGTGCTAAATTCAAAGCGCTCGATTTTAAGATTTTAATAAAATCTAATTAAATTCTTATTAAAATGTCAAAATTGCAGAAGGTTAATCTGTAAAAACAAAACAAAAAACAAAATATATACCAGCTTATAAAACACTTTGATTTAAAAATACAAATCTTTTTATACAACTTATTTGCTTTTTGCTATTACTTTTAGCAATTTAATCTTTCTCTCATTTTTTCGTTTCATATTATCATATCTCTGTTGCAAAAATATAATCTGCATAAGTGTAATATATTGTGTTGATTGGGCAACGGTCTTCATGAAAGTACGAGGCCTCCATTTAGCCAAGTTGATAGCTATAAAATAATAACTGTATTTCATGGCATGTATGATTCATTATTTTATCTGAGAAAATTAAGAAAAAGTTGATAGATGACACAAAAAAAGTTACCCAAACTTCGTCCATATTCACTATTTGGTGCAATCCAAAGCATTTTTTTCGTGCATTTATAACAAATATATAAAATTCAGATATTTTCAATCAAAAATACAGTACTTAATCAAGCATAAAAAAGAGAGGCAAGGGAAGAGAAATAGAAATACATGAATGGAGAAAATACTCTGTGATTGACATAAACTGAAAAGATTGTCAGTTCATCTCTATTTTGATTTTGCTATCTTCTGAGATGGCGTCATATAGGATTTTTATGGATTTATCGTGACATGTACTAAAACTTCCACTGCTTCGAAGCTGTAAAGAGTATCTAAATTCATATGTTTACATGAATTTAGATACTTTTAACGGCCTCAAGTCCGAAGAAACCATATCTAAATCACTGTGTTGCAACATTACACGCAAGGCTCATTAAATAAGTTTCCAGACTTTTTTCGTATGGGCACTTTTATTGATAGTACACGCATGAAACTCTTGTCCCCTTCGAAGTAATCTCCTCCGGCGGCAATGCACTTGTACCGTTCCAACAACTTCTTGAAGGCCCCATGGAAGTCCTCTTTTGTGAGCGTGTCAATGACATTCGTCACAGCCTCTTTCATCTCCTCAATTGTCTCATAACGACAGCCTCTAAGTTTTTCCTTGAGCTTAGGGAATAACCAAAAGTCACAGGGAGCAAGGTCTGGACTATAGGGAGGCTGAGGAACTGTCTTGATGTCCATCTTGGTCAAATAGTCTATGACAAGGATAGAGTTGTGGACTGGTGCATTGTCCTGGTGGAAATGCCACTGACCTGATTTGAAGAGTCCTGGCCTCTTCTGACGGAATCTATTCTTGAACTCCCTTAAAACCTAAACATAGTATTTCTTGTTGATTGTCTGTCTAGTGGGAACCCAGTGCATGTAGATTATGCCAGAGCTGTAAAAAAAAAGGGATCATCAAAAGTTTGTGGGTGGATTTGGTCTGTTTGGCCTTCTTGGATCTGGGAGAGCCAGCATGCTTCCACTGGGAACTCTGTTTCTTGGTCCCTGGGTCATAGCAGTAGATCCAGTTTTCATCGCAGGTCACCAGAGCATCCAGAACTGCAGGATCTGAATTGATTACCTCGACCATCTCCCTGCTGTCATGACAACGCCTTTCTTTCTGATCTTCTCTGAGTACCCTTGAGACAAACTTCGCGCAAATCTTCCACATCTTCAGTTCCTCGCGAATAATTGTGTGTACAGTTCCCACACTGACATCAAACTGTGCACTTATTGTCTCTATAGACACACGACGGTCCTTATCCATGAAATTCTCTATTTGGCCAATCAACTCTGGTGTTCTGACTTCCTTACTCCTCCCATACCTCTCATCATCCCTCACAGACTCCCTGCCTTCCTTGAATCTCTTATGCCACTCAAAAACTGATGCTTGATTCATGCAAGATGGTCGAAAAGCAGTCTGAAGCATTCCATACGTTTCCGTGGCATTTTTTTCCAAGTTTAAAATACACTTTTATTGCATATCGTTCTTCTAAAGAGTCCTCACGTTCAGATTGCATTTTTGAAATTCACTAGCTGTGACATTCAGGCTTTAGTAGGTTGTATTCCACTTGTTGCTGTAGCAGTTCATTTGAACCTGAAATAATAAAGATTGGTCAGTCATCTCATAAAATGTGTAGCAGTAACATACTGAATTTTCAAGAGGCTACGACAATTTTAAATACCTGTACAAAAAAGTCTGGAAACTTATTGAAGGCACCTCGTACATCATGGAAATTCAGAAACATTTTTTAAGCTTTATTACTTCACAAGGCTGAAAATAACATTTCTCACTTAATCGAATCGTAGTTAAGCTTGATAGGATAGGTAGTTGTTTGAAAAAAGTCAAGCCAAAAGGTAAATGGTTAAAAAGTAAATGATTAGTTGTTTTTTCGTCAAAAGTTAATCCTTCTTATTTTCTTCTTTTTTTTCTTTCAACAATGCTTAGTGAATATATAACAAAGTCCGTAATAATAAAAAAAGGAAGAGAAATTGTATAACATGTAGCAGTTTTAATGACAATTTCTGGAGAAACCCACAACGACCAGCCAACATATGTTTATTAATTTTATAACTGTCAATAATATTCCAATAAGAAGATTATTTCTATTGACTTGTGTCCACATTTTTGTTCATACTATTGGGTATATGCAAAGGTTCTTTGCAAATCTTTTTTACTGCTAAAGATTCAATACACAGTAAAAAAAATAATTTTGCATGCACACTTAATAGTTTGAATTGAAAAAAAAATAATTGTGTTTTTAACCATTGATTTTCAATGAGTTTATCTCAGTTATCTGTTACTAATACAGCATATTGTTACTAATAATAAACAAATCTATTTATTCCAGTAACTCTAAAATTTTGGAGTTCTGAAACCACTGGATTCTTTGGAGGCATTTTGGGCTGCTGCTGCTGTTGCTGCTTGGTTGTTGAAATGCTTGAAAAAAAGGTAGTCGGTAGTTGTAATTAGACATGCAGTCGGACATTGTTATAAGGAAAATTGGTTGGTCCTTTTCAACTGACCAACATTGAACATAAATATTGCAGTTTTTGGTACATTTTATCTATCTCCAAGCAATACTATGATTTGATGGTTTCTCTTGGATTCAAGAAGTGATACAAAATGATTCCATTTGCCGACCACAAAAATAGTAACCTAAACCCTTTTCTGGTGCAGCTTTGAATTAAGAAAATATTTTGGTGCTTTATCATGGTGCAGCTTTTGCATGGAACGCCATCGGTTGCCGTGTCCAATCCATGTTTCGTCACATATTATAATCCGATCAAGAAATGGATCTCTTCGTAGCGCAAAAGTTTAGAACTGACTTTGATAAAGCAAATCTTTGAATTTTCGTTCAACTCGTGTAACACTCATTTGTCAATCTTATTTAATTTTCAAATTTGGTGCAAATGTCGAACAACTGTTGAGTAATCAGTCTTTTCTTCTTCTGAAACCTCTCAAAAATTTTCTGTGTGTCTGTTTCAGTAATAGTCTTTGGTTATCGTCAATCGCTCAAGGGGGTTTGTGCCGATCTAATCTTTAAAGCTCTTGTCTCCTTTATAAAAATTTTGGAACCAATGTTGATCTGTATATTGATTGATAATCCTCAAATGCTTTGTTGATATTGCAAGCAGGTTTCACTCATTTTGAATTTCTGTCATAAAATTGCTTAAATTTGCTTTTTTCCATTTGTAATTTGACAGCCTAAAAATGAACAAGAATAAGCATTGAAAAGAATACCATTGACATAAATCAGTAGAGCAGAATTTGTGCTTTAAAATATTACATGAACAGGGTTTAATAATAATCCATTCCAAAAAAATACATCAAAGTTTAAAATAATAAAAGCTGCGCTTATTTTTGCACCAATCTAAATGATTAGTTTCATGAGAGTTTACAGGTATTCCCCAAAAAGTAACTGAAATGTACGAAGAATTCAATTCCTAAGATCTGATAAAGATATTAACAACGAGTCATTTGTTAATTTAATTTATGTATTATTACAAAACTATAATTTAATTTTTTTTTCAGTTCGCAAACAAGAGATCGGTGTGGCGTTTATGCGTTACAATGAATTGTTTTTAGTTGGAGAAGTACAAAACAATAGACGCCGAGGGCGAGCAACTTTATTAAGGGCAGAAAATACCGCAATGAATACAAAGTTCGACTCATATATTGACTTTCAACGAGTCGAAGGTAAGTTATAATACCTACTTGGGTATATATGTATATATATATATATATATATATATGTATATATATATATATATATATAGTCTTAATTTACGTCATTTATTTTTGCTTTTCACTGCAACATTTATTCAATAGATGATCAGGGTTAATCTGGAAGTTATTCAAAATTCAGTTTTAAACACGAAACATTTGCTATAGAGTATGGATTAACGAAATTTCTCACAGAAGCTGAAAGTAAGTTTATTTATCACTATGTGTTTTACAAATGTCGCAAATGATAGTGTAAGCCAAGAAATACCTGGAGATCTTAAGTTTTTATAAAAACATTATTAATATTTCTTTCCACTTCTAGTACTTTTGAGTTCATGCATTGTCTCAGTGTTTATTTGTTTTTTAGTTGTGATTAATTTGAAAACCAAAGACGGTCGCGAATATGCTGTGCGATTCCTTGCTGAAGTATTAAGTGAAGATAAAAACAAAAAAATCATTATTCGCTTCACTAACCTTCAATCAAATTCCAATGGCATAGAGCTGTATGTAAACTGTATGAATACTGGACGCGATAATACTGAACTGCCAATCAGAGACGTTCTTATGGGTAACTATTCTGTGGTAAGTTTAATTTTCATATGACACTAAAGTTTTCAATTAAATAAAATATGCTTTATATTTTGCATAACTTCTAACATTTGTATCGAAACCAGAATTCTAGTAATAGCGGTCACAAAAATCTATGGCTTGTTTCCCTCGTTTTTAGTTAAATGCATAATACTCTGATCAGAAATTTTAAGTGTTAAAAGCCACAAGTGGTAGCCTTTAAATTCGACGTCAAGTTAAAAATTGAACTGGAATTTGTTTTATTTTCTAACTTGAGCATATTAACAATTATTGATATCAATATCAATATATATATATATATATAAGTATGCTAATTTTGCTATTACGGTAATATATAAACAAAATTGGAGCATAATTATATATACTTATTAAATAGATTTGGAGTGAAAATACATACGCTAATACACATAAAATATTTACAAAATACAAATACTTTAGATGTATCAAGAATAAAAACTATTATTTCGCATAATCTAGACAAAGATCCAGTTTGAGTGACCAACCGTTCAGTTAAAGATGTGAATCGTTAGATTGCCAACACAGGTGATTTGTTTATAGTGATGAAAGCTTTTATAGAATCAGCCACGCTTTTTGGATGAGCTGATAACAGAGAAACGGGGCCAGTTTTGCATGACATTGAAAAATATAATTACATTTAATTATTAATGAACTATTGAAATCAAAATAAATATTAGATATACTAATTTGTAATTTGTACATTAAACACATTTCAGTTGCAATAAATATTTGAAGTTCTTTTGTAATAGATAATTGTTGAAGATAATCCCAACAAAGAATAATGTGTAAGTGAATAAAATGTTTTGAAGAGAAAAATGGAAAATTACTCGTATGTATGCATTGGCTCCTCAATGTTAAAAATATACGAAATTTCTTCGGAACAATTTTATTAACTTTTTTTTATTCAAATAATATGTGACTGAATTTAAACTTAATTACTAATTATTCATTGTTTATAAATATTTAAATTTATGTAAATTGATAATTTGCAGTCACTATGACTGCAAATTTCCAGACATGAGTGAATTATAAAATCTTCAAGATGTCTTTTTGGGTCAATCAAGGTATAGTGTTGTCCTGTCGAAGAATGATAAAAGTTTGTTCGTTTATATTTTCATGAATTATGTCTCGATTTCAAGAAGATAGTTAATACGTTGTCGTTATAAACGGTACACCACACACACACAGACACACACATGCATAGATTTTTATCATAGTATAAATTTATCTGGGGGTTATGGTCTTAAAATAGGATTTTCAGATCTACTTCAACTAATGGCAAATTTGCTGTAACAAGTGTGTTGAATGCCATCGGGACTAATTTGAAGAAAATTAGCATTTCATTCATTGTTCATTTCCGTCTTGTCCAATACAGCTTCTTTAATCTTGTTTATTTTATTCTTGTGATTGTCTTTATTTTAGGTAAGGACGTGCACTTTTACTAGTTTGATACAAAACTAAAGATAGGAAATTAAGATATTCTAATACATATGAAATTGTAAAAATTTGCATTTTTTTTTCATGTTTCCATTTCTATATTTAAATTCTTGTTGATAATCTTTATTTTTCTATTTTTTCTAACTTGTGGCGACTGTAAAAAAAAAAAAAAAAAAAAAAAAAAAAGCAACGGCATCCTGCATTCAAGTTGTACGGACAAGCTTCTTTGAAAGATTTACTAATGATGCAGGGTTGCAAAGACACAGAAGACATTGCCCCTACAAGACCTTCTTTTCCAAAACCATCTCTTCCATTTTGGATAGGGTCAATTGACCCTGACCGACGATTTCCCGATGACCCAAGCATAAGCACAAAGGAACATTTTCCTCCAATCGACCAAATAAAAACTGGTAAATAATCTTTTAAAAACATATTTCTTTATATATACAGACGATGTAACTGAAAGAAAATTACCGAATTTGGTAGTATGTGAGACTCCTTTTTCTTCTTAAAAACCGTTTAAAAACTCTCTCATGTCATATTCTAGGCCATATAATTATCCTGACGCTGTGAACTATTAAGATTTGTACTTCACCTAACTCCAAATATTAAATTTTAAATGGTCTTCTGTGTCATCAAATATAGTAAATATATTTTAGTAATTCATGTCAACTTTTTAATTCTTCACCAGTGATCAAATGAAGTATAAATAACTACTTTTTTTTTTTTTAATTCGCCAGGTAAAAAGCGCTCAATTTGTAAATGTATAAAGACGAGCAGAGAGTAAAGTTGTTGATAAAAATCAAATAAATTGAAGGAATTTTTCATTTTTGTCAGCTAATTTCTTTTTGTTTACGATCCAAGTCTTAATCTCTTATCCAGGTTCTCATGTTTTATGTAGGATAGCATCATTATATTTAAAAACATGAGTATATTGACTTAAAAACTGAAATTATTTCATCCTATTTAATATATATTTTCACTAAACAATACATAGATTAAATCACCTTTTTTTTACTCTTTTAGTTTAAATACATTTTAATGTAAATAATTTAGGCACAGTAATATAATATCTGCTTGTCAAAACACAGTCAAGTAGTTTAAGGCCACTTCAGTTATCGATTTCTGAAAAATCTACGGTCAATTCGTTTTTTAAAAAGAAAGAAGTAAATGAAAGAATAAATATCTAATAGAACAACCAGATTTGTCTCTTTACACCGTGTCATTTGTACAGAGCATCGACGCAATTAAATTCTTTGCTGCTTCCATTGGGACTTTTTCAAACTTTTTCAGTAGAGAGCATTCACCCACCTTATTGAGTCGATTATTCATTTTGACCCTTTGCTCACTTGAAGTTGAGGACCGCTGAACGGGCCGGGCACTGGAGTACTTCTGTGTGAATAGCTTCAATATAGCTTTCACTGGTTTGCTTGTGGGTTTCGAGCGGTCACCATATTGAAAATCCCACAACCAACATATACAATTTTGAGTACATGATAGTAATAATTCTCAAGTAGACTTAGTATCTATAATTCTCTTAATTCCCTATAACAGACCGACATTATTTCCAGACATAAGATTCCATGGTTTGACAATCCTTCCTTTATGGTGTGTGGTATTGTTCTTGGCAAAATTTAGTTCCTCACTCACTTTGTACCAAACCTTATAAGGCTGGTGATAGGCTCAGACCGAAAGGAAATATATGCTCCATCAGCTATCTTAACAAAATCAATATTCTTTACCAAAATCTTTCTCTTTGGCTCTACCAGGGGAAATAGGATCCCACCTCAAAATCGTTGCTCCGTACCAGGCTAACCAACCAACTCCAACACCGTTTATCCTGTTTTGATCGTGAGGTGCTAAATAAATACCAATGTCACACATTCAAATAATTACGTTTAACTGATATTTTAAAGGCAACACATTGTAGAAATTAGAAACCGTTTTAGTACGCGCAATTATAAGTGTTTGCATGGTCTCATGGTTAAGCTGCAATGTGATTTCGAATCACACCATTTATCGGTCTTTAAGCTTATATAATTCGGTTTGATTAAGCGTGGTAAATAAATGGCAAATTTAGTGACAACGGCTTATATAGATTTGTTTTGCTTTTTTTTATTAATCATTTGCTAATTGATATAATTAGATTTTATGATTGATATAATTAAATTGTAATAAGCTTATGTAAGTCTGGCACATGTTAAAAATTGTGAGACAACCTGAAAGGATGGAACTGATTTCAGAAGTAATAGTCTGCGAGTTTTCTTCGCCTGAAGTGTAAAGTTTTGAGATTTCTCCGGATAGAGTTATTCATGAAACCTGTATAAGAAGCACTGATTGGTCTGAAGTCGAGAAACCATTCCTTCTTGGTGAACGCATAAAAATAAACATCAGGAACATCTGTTGCCACTTTTTCAAGGGGAAAGGATAAAAGGATAACTTTGGAGTATATCTTACTGGCAGCCATGTTACATGATAGGTATTACACCAGTGGTAAACTCGCACCATTTTCAGTGTAAGCGAGTACAGTTAGTGGATGTTAACCCCCACCTACCTTCAATTAAGAAGACTTGATCCAGAAGGTTCAACTGACTTGTTCATCCAGTGGGTGGGCAAATTATTTGTTTGTCTCTCAGCCTGTGTATATATACAAATTTAAGAAATAGACTTTTGTCTATACAGAATGTTTTTAACGATTATAATTTTATCAAATGTAAGACTAACAACGCGTTATTTTCTTTGAATTACCAAAGCTAACGAAAAATCCAGGCTGTCAGCAAATTTCTATGTTCCTTTTTACAAAACTGTTATACCCCCTGATACTCAGGGTAAAAATAATTAGGAAATTCTTATCGATAAAAGTATTTCAACTAAAGCCAATAATTCCTTACAAAAACTAGACAAAGCCGAAATTAAATTTTCTCAATTTCTCCTCAAAACATTTTGTTTTCCATTAATATATTGTACAAATATAGTTCTTTATTATTTTCTATTCATTTAACATTTATTCATTAACGTTACAGATAGACTAGGTCATGAAACTATTAACGGTATAAAACCAGAACTTCCAGATGCAATTGCAGAACTTACAAGAGCGATTCGAGATTTGCAAAGAGATTTTCAAAATCAGGTGAGTGATTAGCATCCATGGAAAAGAAACATTTTTAATGAATTTAAGGAATATTTAACTTCTTTCTCAACTAATACCTATTTTTACTTGGTAATTTTTGCAAGTCATTTTGTTAAAAAGAATTACAAAACGAAAAGATAAAATTGTCAACACTGATATGCGTTGATTTATAAATATTATCGTTTTACAGTTTTCTCACAAATCAATATTCAATCTTTATTTTCTTACACTTTCTTTCTTTCTTTTTTTTTTTTTTTTTTTTTTGACACCAATATTCTAACGATCAAGTCCATCAAACTATTTTCTACTCGTTTTTTTTTACTACTTTCTCATTCTGTATATTTTGTATAATAAAAGCTCTTTTCACGAAAAAGTTGGGACAAAACTGTGGATATATTTAATCTCTATCCTTGTAAATGAAATCCTGGACTTCAAATATGGCTTCATTTCTTCTTGTGTTTAATAAAAAAAATACGTTGTTGAAACTTGCCGTAGTTTTAATAAACGAATTTACAGGCACCAAAGAAATTTTAAAAAGCGGACATAAATAAATTTAATCAAAAGTAATTTAGAAACTAATCATAACTTTAATTTTAAAGATTCCAAAATGTTAATAAAAAAACACGGGAAAATTGTTGAATCTAGTATCCTTTCAAACTACAATACTATCAAACAGAAACAGGATTTTTTCATTTTGCCTCCTTATTTGGTCAGATTGGTGCTGAAAAGATACAAAATCCCTTATTTAAAATAATTCGGTTTCATTATTTATTTTTATTTTCATTATCTATATTTGGAATTATAGATTGATAAACAGGTAGTCTAATTAAACAAATATCAACACTGATAAATACAAATAGAATTATCATGGAATGTTAGTAATAGACAAATTCGAACTAAACATTACCACACACACACACACACACACACACACATATATATATATATATATATATATATATATATATATATATATATATATATATAATTTCTTGATCCATTCCAACATGATTTTCTCGTCCAATGAAAGCCAAGAAAAACCTTTCTTAATGAGAAATTATATTCCCTAAAAATAAGTTTAGCATCATAAAAAAACTCTTTCCTAAGAGGTATCTAAAAATGTTTACATTAAATCTACAATGATAACTGATAAAAGTTTGTTCAAAAGAGGCGACTAAACGGTTGGATATAGGATTACCAACTTTCCTATTAATGCTAATTGGAAACTATTTTACCGCTAGACATTATGGTACATAATATAATTTTCCCGACTTTACAGAAAAAATGAATTATTTGTACAACAAAAATGATTATTCCCATTTAAACAATTCAGCATAGACAGGTACCTCAGCTATTGATTCATATTTAAAGTAATGCCAAATCATGAATTTATCGATATTTGGTTTGGTTAGGTTTCTTTGTTTAATGGCATATTAACTTTGGTTGGTTATTTAATGCTAAAGTCATCTTTTTGAAGAATAACAATGACACTGTTTAACCCATAGTTGGTGGGGATAAGGGAGTTTATATCTTTCCCAGGGGTATTAGCCCGAACGTAACGTAACAACATGATTCTAGTTCGAACTCGCTTACTTCGAGGCTGCAATCCAGCACTTTAGCCATTTCGCCACAAGGACCCTCCCCCTTATCAATATTTAGAGCTTATCATAGAAATGAATGCATTGTAGAAATGTATATCTTCATCAGTTTAGTGTAGTATAAAAAGCCGAAGAAATTCATAGATCTTGGTTTGCAATAGTTTGTACTCTTTCCTGTAGTGTTTTAACTACTGTGATAAACCTGCTGCTATAATATATACAGAGAATATTGATTTCAGAAAACCAATACTTTATTTACTGATTAATGATACAACATATTAAGATAAGTCCAAGGATGAAAATGTAATTGACCAAATGCAAAAAATAATGTGAACTGTATTTCTTTTCAGATAAGAGAAACCCATCTATTGAAAGAGACATTAAAAGAATGCCAAATGTGCAGAGGTAAGGAGAAAATGGATGATAACTTAAAAAAGAATCAGGTTTTAAAGCTTTGCGCAGACAGATCTATTTGACTCCAAAGAATTTCACGAGTAAATATGGTAGTAATAATGACAAGAATAACATACATAGAATATTTTTGGCAGAAACACTTTCTTTTGCATTTTACAAATAGATATAACAAGATACTTATTTAACTTAATTCAGATTGCAATTAGGATATTTCTCGGTTTGGTTTCACAAACAAGGATTTAAAATGGCGTTTCTCAACTGTAGCAGGCACACTGATGAGGTCTATGCGAAATTTGACAGGATATATATATATATATATATATATATATATATATATATATATATATATATATAAACGGCTTTAAAAAACGTGTACATTTTGAAATACTTTCAAATACTTTAAAATTCTAAAAAAATAATGTTTTTTCACATCCTAGGTTAGGATTATGTGAATTAAAAACTGTTGTGTTAAAAAAAAGTAAGTGTAAAATTTCGTTTGTATACACAAATTGGAATTTTGTGAAGAGGATGGTTAACGAGCCGGGTTGTCCTTATAAGCCCAAAATGTTTACCATCATGGAGTTCTGATGCAACGGGTTACATTTATCCGTACTCGAGGCCCTCCTCATCAGAAAATTCCAATTTGTGAATACAAATGAATTTTTACTCTTTTATTTGACACACTTTTTGATTCAACCCATCCAAACTTGTTATGTCAATAAACAATATTATCCGTACCAACCCCTCTGGTTTACGGTGAATTTTTTTCGGTTCTGTTTTATCCCTCCCCGTCACTTTTCGACAGTCATTACCACATGTCTATTTACTCATCACTACTTCTACAGTAGCGTCCAAAACTAAGGGACAAAATTTTAAAACCAAATATTTGTTAGAAATAACAACTGCGAAAAGCTGAAATTTTGACAACTGGTAGTCGTTATCATCCATAATAACATACTAAAATTTGAATCCTTTGCAAAGGATAGAAAAAGAATTATAACATTTATTTATTTTCAAAATAGGATCGTCCAAAAGTAAGGGACAAAATTGAGAAAAAAAATGTAAACAGTATGCTATATTCAAATTTTTTGATTTCCTCTAAAGAATAAGTCTTACTTAGTCATTTGTAAACGTTGCATCAGCCGGCACCATGGCGAAACGCCAAAAACTTGATTACTCTGTGAGACAAGCTATTGTGAAGCTACACAAGGAAAAGCACACCATTAGAGAGATTTCAGAGAAAGTGAAACGTTCCAACAGTGTTGTAGGCAGGATTGTTAAATCCTACAATGATACTGGCAAAATAGTTAGTGCTTTTAAAACCGGCAGACCCCGCAAAACTTCGGCAAGAGAAGATCGAATAATGCAGCGTATGTCATTAAAGGACCGTTGTAAGTCTTGCACAGAAATTAAAAGGGTTATGAATAGTACCTCATGTGTTAATGTGTCAAGACACACTGTTTCTAAACGACTGCTAGAAATAGGGCTGTTTAATCGAACCCCAAGGAAGAAAACACTTGTTAGTTCGAAGAATAAGAAGAAGAGATTACAGTTTGCAAGCAGGTATGTAATTTGAACATATGAAAATTGGGCAAAAGTATTTTTCAGTGATGAAAGCAAGTTTAATTTATTTGGAAATGATGGAAAAAACAATGTAAAGAGACGTATTGGTGAAAGATTAAGTGCAATGTGTACTTAGAAAACTGTCAAGTTTGGGGGCGGAAGCGTCATGGTATTTGGAATGTTTTCTAGCCAAGGTACAACGCCTCTTGTCCGGTTACAAACTCGTGTAAACGCGCAGATCTATAATAACATTGTTCAAAATCATGTTGTGCCAATCATACAGAATTCAGGTTTCGATAGGGCTACCTTTATGCAAGATAATGCCCCATGTCCCAAGGCAAAGGTGGTAATGAGTTACCTTAGCGAGCAAGATTTCGAAATTATGAATTGGCCACCGCAAAGTCCTGACTTAAATCCACTAGAAAATCTTTGGAAGACCTTTGGAGTGAAAGTTATGGAAAGAAATCCCACTAACACGGAGGATTTGTGGGTGAAGCTTCAAGAAGAATGGTCTAAAATTAGTATCGAGGATTGTCAAGAACTGATTCGTTCTTGTAGTCGAACATGTGCAGCTGTCATTGGGAGCAAGGGTTCATTTACTAAATATTGATTGTACATGTATTTTTATTGTTTTTTGGCTGTTTACATTGTTTTTCTCAATTTTGTCCTTTACTTCTGGACGTTCCAAATTTGAAAATAAATAAATAAATGTTATAATTCTTTTTCTATCCTTTGCAAATGATTCAAATTTTAGTATGTTATTATGGATGATAATGACTACCAGTTGTCATTAAAAAGTTGTTTTAAAATTTTGTCCCTTAGTTTAGGACGCTACTGTATAGCACAGTATTTTTCTTTGATGAGACGTGATCGAAACGAAGGGTCGCTTTTTAATTAGAATTTTAAAGTATTTTAAAATGTACACGCTTTTAAAGTCGTCTTTAAATTTTGCATGTACCACAAAATCTTTATATATATATAGAGAAAGAGAGAGAGAGAAAAATTCAAGTAAAAGTTATTGCATGAAAAAAGTGCCTGATGTTATTATGGCAGAGCAGATATAAAACCTATATAATATTAAAATTATCGATACTATAAATCCGTTATCTTAAGCTTAATGGGGTTTACACAATCTTCAAACCAAAATGAATAGCGTGACGTCGGGTCACGTAATAAAATGTTAGTGCACATGACATTTCCAAGTAAAAAGCGTGAGGTATCGTATCGTGTTAAGGTGTTAGTACACGTGACATTCAAGCGAAAAAAGTTTGTTCAATATATATATATATATATATATTACTCAACTGAGTAATTATAAATTTTGTTATGGTAACGCGAAGTATTGTTTGAAAACGAAAAACCACGGAATTTATCATACACAATAAAGATATTAGATTGTTAATTCCTAGCAAAAAAAAGCTTCGTTTTCATCTATAAAAATGACAGTTTGAGCTAAAATTCATATTAATAAAATAAAAGTTTAATACAAAAAATACCCAAGGCAAACTTACCGTAATATTTATTTGGTTTATGCAATGTTATCTTAAAGATAAGACTTGTATATGAAAAATCTAAAGAATGAATATATATATATATATATATATATATATATATATATATATATATATATATAATCATAGCATGCAGTCGTAAGAAACCCAAAAGAAAAACCAGCTATTATCTAAAAATTATGCTTGAAGTACATCAATAAGTTATAATTTGAGTCGGACATAACAAAACATACAAGAAGAGAAAAGGGTTTTTTTTAGCATGTGCTTGAGATAGGAAAAGTTGAAGGAGGAATGAAAAAATAGTCGATTAATCGGTTTCTTTCTTTGTTTAATGACATATCACCTTTCATGGAAATCGATTGAGAATAAAGAGCCCAAAAAGAAGTTATATAGATAAGATTGTTCTATTCAATTTGTGCAATAGATTGTTGATTAGTTGGTTAATTTTACTGCGTCTCAACTCTTAGTGGATTATTTTATTGCAAAGTCAATTCAATTATTCTAGTTTCCAGTTATATACCGCACAGAAATTAATCTTCACAATTATTTTAAATAGGTAAATACTTAATACTTAGCTGCAAATATCTTGTTTTTAAGAGCTAATGTATTAATGTAGTTCCCAATCATTTTAAGCATTATCTCAGACAGATCTATTTGACCCATAGATGGGACCCTAACAGGTACTGTCACTCCGGGTCACAGTGAACCTAGGAGTAATGGTAATGAAGGTGTGTCTCCACATTCAAAGAGCCCCAAAACTGGAGCCTCACCATCGGATACAGTTTAGTTTTATACTTGGGAAACGTGTGCACAGTAGAGAAAAAATCTGTTCGAACCTTGTGTAATTGGAAAAATACATTGACACTGTTTGAAACAGTGTTCTTTTCAGTACATAAAACTAAAAAAAATGTTTAAATTTTTTTTTCTTCTATAATTTTTAGGTACTCCGATAGAACCTGGTAATTTACGACGTTGTTCATCAAATCCATGCTTTCAAAGTGTTCGTTGTATTGACACGGAAGAGGGATTTCGATGTGGATCCTGTCCATCCGGTTTTTATGGTGATGGTAAAACATGCTCAGCTTATCTAACTTGCAATGACCAACCTTGTTATTCTGGTAGGTTTCATATTATTTCAGAACATTTTTCTTTTGAAACATCAATTGTTTTTTCTCGAATTTTTTTAATTGAGTGAATTTGCTTTTCTGGTGCGAAATGTTTCCAATTAGCAATAAATGAACATTTCATAATGTTTTCTAATTGACACTGACTTAAATGTTCAACCGAATTTAATATGAATTTTCAACAACATCAAATAGTTCCGTTGCCTCTCGTTCTAACGGCACTATTTAATGACACACGTGTGTTAGGTGCATGTTTCTTTTTTATTTTCGTAAGTCTATTATTGAAGATTTGTTCATGAAAATTTCAGCGCAAAAACTAAAATTAGTAAACCTTTAAACTAATGCCGCCTGAAATGATAGAAAAACCTTTAAAATAATAAAGTTTTATTTATTAAGGATAAACTTGAAAAAGTGAGATGGAACAACGTGGAAATAGTGCGTTCATTTCTTAATGACATTCGGTTTTCTACATTTTACAATATATAATGTGAATATGGAGCGATAAAGTCATAAAATGTCATTGCTGTCAGTAGTTTTGATTTTCTTTTAACTATACTTTATATAAAATCTACCCGTTATCACGGCAAATTTGATATATCGTCATTGTGATACGAGAAAACGCTGTAATAACAGGAGTTTACAATATATTTCACACAATACTTTATTCAATAACTCCTGTAAATTTTTCTGATTTTTTAAAATTTTCGACTAGAAATGTTTTTATGGGCAATATTTCATTATGGTGAAATAATCAGAATGTTGATGTCTGCATTTTTTTACAATGGTCTTAAGTGAAATATAAATATTAGTTGATTTCTTGGGGAATGTGGTATTAAACGAGAATTATTTTTGATGCTTCTCCTATAATGGCGGCACTGCATTACTATCAACAATTCCTGCACATTGTATATTTGCGAACAATTATTCTTTGTACTTTTAAAAATCCAAGGCTGTTTCTCGAATTCGTTCGTAAATATAAATAGGTTATCAAATACATAAAATATACATGCTGTATTCATTTCATGCAATATTTCCCAGTAAGTTTATTATTAACAAGTATTTTCACATATAAATAGTTTTGCTATGATTATTTTAGACATTAAATATTTTTTCTCCTACATTTGAAGCCTTTGTACAATTCTCCAAAGCCAAAACTCCATAAAAAAAACTACAAAATAAAGTGAGTGAGAATTTTTAACCCGCTGGTAAGTTCCAAAATATGTAACTAGTTTAAAACTTACTCATTTTATCTATAACTTCTGGGATTGCGATAAGTATAGGAAATGAGTTTTGAGTATTTAAAAAAGGTGTAAAATTTGAAATGATGAAAATCGTAAAATGGCTTTAAATATAAAAACTCGTTTGTAAAAGGAAATATTTGATTTTCCAAATTCTAAAATACTTACGTCACCGAAGGAATTTTATTCCTGTATCTTAAAAATCAATTAATTCTAGATACTTTTTAAAACTTTAGAATTTAATTTATCGTGAATTTGAAACTTGTAGTAACTATCATTCAGTTGTTTAAGAAATAATGATCGATTTTAAACGTAAATGTGGAATAAAACTCGAACATTATCTTCTAAATAGGTGATTATACTGCATTATATCAACAAAAATTTGTTTCTCTAATTGGCATATTTACAAGTAATCAACCATTGAAACACTAAAATGGTGATTTAGAATCATTTCTGAAATTAAAACACAAATAGAAATTCAAAATAGAATCCACTGGTGCTCTTCAGTTGTACCACCCAGTATTGGTTTTAAATACATTGCTTTTAAATACCTAACGACATAGAATTATTTTTGTTTATGATGGTATAACATTTGGGGTCGGGTGAGGGGCTTTTCTTTATTAATGATGCCATGTAACCCAGTACTATCTGCCGTATTTCTTCTAACATTAATAGTGTAGTCAAACGTTGTCAGGGAAACAATTAAACCAATAGATTCTTTTAATTTCATGACGTAATTCAAATTTTAGAGTCCAAGAAGAAAGGCACTGAAGACAGTTTAACATATCAGTTTGTCTTAAAACACCCATGTCTCATTTTTGTTCTTGACAATGGTTAGATAAAGGTGGAAAATGCATGGGCCCAGAGGAAAAAACCCTGGAGATTTCTTAGTCTCCCTTCATTATAATATACGTTCCCTTGTAAAGAAACAAGGAAAGTTGGATAGAAAATTGATAAAAGCTTCTTTGTCTATCACATTCAATTAGACATATTTGCATGAAGAACTGTAAATCAAATATACACACTTTGAATATATATATATATATATATATATATATATATATATATATATATATATATATCCAGTAAATCAGAAGTTGGAAACAATTCCAAGCAGGACCAATAAAATATACAAAAATAGGATATTAAATTTAAGTAATCCCGGTTAAGAGCTGAATTTAAATAAAATCCACAGAGCAAATAATTTTCTCTAAAAAAACAAAAAAAACAAAAACAACACTCGATCACGTTAAGATAATAAATTTATTTCCATCCTGTTAAAAAGCATTGATATAAATCAATGGTCTAAAAAATTAACCGGACTTCTTCAGTTCAAACCAGATTTTCTTGATTGATCTGAAGAAGTTCGGTTAATTTTTTAAAGCATTGTAAATCAATGCTTTAAAAAATTAACCGAACTTCTTCAGATCAATGCTTTTTAACAGGATGGAAATAAATTTATTATCTTTATGTGACGGAGTGTTGTTTATTTTTAAGAGAAAAAAAAATATATAATGTGATCAGTAAAATTCAAAGAACGATGCAATTAGAAATATCTCTAATAATATTCTTAAAATTTTCCAATTCTAGGTGTACAATGTTCTGACACGAGCACTGGATTTGTGTGTGGCCCATGTCCGACACCCCTGATTGGAAATGGAAGAATTGATGGCTGCCATCCAGCACGCTTGACATGTAATGCTAGTCCGTGTTTTCCAGGTGCTACATGTACAGATATACCAACCGGTTTTCGCTGCGGTTCTTGTCCAGCTGGCTACACAGGAAATGGCACACATTGTGAAGATCTGGATGAAGTAATGTCTAAACTAATAATCGAATCCCAATACTTATGTTCAATATTCCTTTAAACTTTAGGACACTTATTTTTTAATTTGAAAAAAAAAATTTGCTGTTATAAAAATGTTTGAAGATTTTAACCATTTTGATGGAAATGGGTTTGGGGAACAAATTATACGTGATGATTGTTTCTTTTATTTACACAGCGATTTTAAAAGGTCTTCATCAGGGATGAATAAAATGAACATGTACAGGTTAAGCTTCCGGGACACTGTAAACCCTTTCCTTGAGTTTAAAAAAAGGCAAATTTCGAGACCGTTTTGAGATCATGATTCATTCTATTCAAATAAATGCAGGTTTAACCTTCGACTCCCAAATATCCGACCAGAATAATATTATGTATGTGTGGTCATAACAAACACGTAAATTTTTATTGTTATAAATTCGACAAAGAATAATTCATAATAAATTTCTCCATTTATAAAATATGACAATACAGGAAAAAAAGGAAATATACGAATACACTATACCCCTATTCTATTTCCACCACTAGTTTCAGAAAATCTTACTTTTACAAGTTTATTTTCAATATCATAAAAATTCCAGTGTTTGAATTCAAATGAATCCTTGTTCAGGATTCGAACTTGGTTCGTAGAGTACATTCTCTACGACGATAACCATTACACTTCCAATTTTTCATTGTCACATATATATTAATCATTGTTTCTTTCTTCTTTTTACTTTTATCACATTTTAGCCGAAATATTGTCTTTCTTAACTATCAGGCTCCAGTGGTTTTCCTGACCAGGCAGGAATCTCATCAATAGTTTTTCTGACACCTATCAAATCTTATTTTGTTTTATAGTTCTATTATGTGGGTTAGAAAATAGAAGAGGTATCTTCTTCAATAATGTTTAAGTTGAACTTAATTATTCACATAATTTCCACGTATAAAAAACATAAATACATAAAGTTTGTATGCAAATATCAATATAAGAAACTACATAATCAGATCCAATTAGTTGTCAATATATATATATATATATATGTGTGTGTGTGTGTGTGTGTGCGTGCACGCGTGTATGTTCGTGCATACACGCGCACACGTGTGTGTGTGTGTGTGCGTGTATGTAAATATGAAAAAAAGAAAGAACAAAATATTCAGATGACGTATTTATTTATACATGATAATTTGCTGCGTTTAACATATCGGGTTTTTTTTTTGTGTTTGCTTGCTTTTTTTTGTTAAACCATGTTCAAGGCGGTGTTAAAAATGTTCAAATGAAAAAATGAAATTCTAAGCGTTCTAATATCGTTAATAGTATTCTGTTTAAAGATGTCATGACTTAATTAGTGTTCGAAATTTTTTAGAAAAAAAGATAAAATATTTAGTATAGATTTTTTTTAAATTGAAAACTTTTATACGAAACAAGAATTTTTAAAATTCTCAAAAATAACGTCTACAAGTGTAGTTTTAAAAAATCAATTTTTCAAAATTTTTATTTTTATATAAAATAAAATAACGTATTTGTTGTAGTTTACAAAAAAAAGCCTAGTTAAGAAAATATTTTTATTAAAAATCATGTAGAAACTTAAAAGTATAATTTCTTGAATCAGATTTCTTTAAATTTATAAGCAAAGATTCTAGATATTTCCGTTACGTAGATGATATATTTTTATATGTCCACAAAATAATTGCTTAACAAAACTTACGGATAAATCGAATAAAACAAAATCTATCACAGATTTTACCTAAAAATTAGAAACTAGCAAAACCTTGCATTTTAGATATATTATTAATAAATAACAACAACAAATTAAAATTTAAACTTTATCATAAATGCACTAATGAAAATTGACCATATCCATTTTAGCTCACAACATATTACCAAAATAAAAAATGTAATAATCGTAGGTTTTTATCTCAGAGCCCAAAGAAATTGCAGCCCCAGATTTTTAAATGATGAACTTGATTATATTGAAAATTCCTTTACTCAACTTCAATATCACAAATCTTTTATACAACGTTCTAAAATAAAGGCTTTTAAAATTCACAAACGAAAAAGTTATCCAATCAATTCCCATGACAATTTTTTCGAATTATAATGCATTTCGTTGATACATTATTTTACCCAATAATTCATTTACACATATCGAAAAAAATCTAAACAATTTTGGTATCCAAACAGTTACCAACAATTAGGAACATGATTAATAATCAGAAGAACAAGAATCATTTCAAATCTGAAGCTGGTGTACGGGTGGTAATAAAAACTATATTAGTGAGACCTCAAGATCGATTAAAAAATTTATTCCTGAATACATCCGAGATTTCAAAATCGATTATGACAAAAATACGCTTGTAAAACACAATTCAGAAACCGAACATAGATGTTAGTTTATATACATAATGAACAACACAGAAAGATTGTTGAATTTAGCATTATTTCTTATAATAATACTATCAAACACCTTATCCCTCTGTTTACTAAGTTCTAAATAGTTACAATATCCCTTATTTAGATTAGTTTCTATTAATCATTAATAAATTATACTTACTTTTGATAGTTTCGATATGATTTTTAATCAAAATATTTTCTAAAGTAAATTTTAATTGCAAACTTCAACAAATATGTTATTTTATTTGATATTAAAATAAAATCAAAAAATGATATTAACTTTTTTTAATGGAAAATTTTTGAAAATGGAATTTAAAAAAAAATTCCTTAACCACGCTCAAAAACGTTATTTTTGAGGATTTTTTTACAATTCTTAATTCTTATAAAAGCTTTAAGTTTAAAAAATATAGCAAATACGTTTTAATAAAAAAAAATTCGAACTCTAATTACGTCATTAAATTTTTAACAGAATGCTATTAATGATAATAATACACTAAGAATTTTCTCAGTTTTTCGTTTCATTTTTTATTTAAAAATAATTTTCGAATGATGAATTCTAACATCGCATATTAACATCACTTATAAGATGGTTTAACAAAAAACCGGGACGTTCAACGTGAAATATTATCATACATAAATAGATCCTCTTAATATCTTTTATACTTTAATATTTACATACCATCGGTTTTATTTTCATTTTCTCTAATATATATATATATATATATATATATATATATATATATCGGTCATTATGTTTTTATTCCATAATTATTAACTGGAAACTTTCATATTTACACTCTCATTCTGTTTTTATCACTTACTGTGCCCAAATCAGTTGAAGATAAATCAAGGTGTGAATACAAGAATTATGCGACAACTCATATCTTTGAAAGTCTCAACAAGCTTTTCAATTCCATTTTGAAAAGAAGCCTTAGAACTTAGTACAGGATCTTTTGAAGATTCACCAAACT